>PVJH01009145.1:0-75202 GCA_004026705.1 Nesogale talazaci | reverse complement strand
GCAAAGCTGAAGTCAAATAGACCTGTTTGGATTCCACCAAAATATCCTCAGATCTACTGTGGGAAGCCATTGAGAATGGCCATCAAAATCAGTTTGTTGTCGTCCCCCCCCCCCACACACACACACAATGTAACTACCTTCTCCAAATGTGCTTTGCTGAGTTCCCAGACATCAAGGATAGTGTCTTACTTATTGTGGAAGGCCCACTCCTACACAAAGTAAAGGTGAACATGACTAAAGGAGGGTGGTGAAAAGAGCTGGGTTAAACACTAGGAAATTCATAGTTTTCAATTAACAACACAGAATTACTGCACCTGATAGGAAGATACATAACGATACAGAAAGTCAAATGAGATAGGGAGAATGTTTGCTGGTGTCTACTGAGCCACACCTTCAACTTTATGACTGCAAAATGCTAAAAGTCTACTGTTGGGTTTGGTGACAACAGAAACGTTCTATACTTCTTTTAAAACTTACTACAAACTCTAAAATCCTTAAAACAAGTTCTTAAAATGATTTTCTCATAGCTAAGCAACCTCCATGAGCTTATAAGCTTCCAACTCCCCTTGAGATGGCTTATCGACAAACATGAGCTTCAAGAACTGAGCTAGCAGGGATGAGTGCCAACAATGCTGCTAGTTTACTGTGCCCAAACATTGAAAACAGCAACTCTATCCATACATAAGAAATAGTAAACATATTCTTCATGCTTTAAAAAGTAGTAATAAGATCAACATCTTGCTCAACTTTATCACTGAAGTACAAAGCCAAGAATTTCATCTCTAACCTTCCTTCTTTGCAGTCTTCCTTATGGAGATGACCTTCGTTTACAAAAACAGGTATAGAAATACAAATATGAGACTCAGTATGAACCACTAGTTCCTTATAATGAGTCAATCCAGAGTTGAGGTAATCGATGGAGCCTTTGCTACCTTCACAAATCATGACTCAAAGAATAGGACCATCTTGTTAGAAGTCAAATGTTATGTGGAGTATAAATTAAACATCCTTTTTTAAAAAAATAAAATAATATGTGGCTAATTCCCTAACACATATGCATCCTGCGAACATTAATTTTAATCCAACAACCAATAATAGCCTTATTAGTGAAACCCTCAAACTGTGTCCCCTTTAAAGACAAAAGTCAAGCAAGAATAGCCATTATCTTACCTGTTACTGAGCAAAATGTGTGAATAGCTGCAGTTGGTTGAGAAAATAGAAAATAAGGCAAATTACCACTACAGTGTATTGATATATTTGGCTCCCTAGAAAACCCAAGAAACTCAAGCTAGCAATTGATACCAGCTTCATAAACTGTCCAGGATCAGGTATCAAAAAATAAAACAACACATCATTGTAAATGACGAGTGTGGAATGGAGACCCAAAGTCCATCTGTAAGAACTGGACTTCCTCTTACAGAAACGTCTCAGGAAGGAAACGAGCCAGGCAGCGTATACTTTAGTACAAATGAAACATAACACTTTCCTCTAGTTTTTTAGTGCTTCCCTCCCCCCCCACATCCCCACTACTATGATCCAAATTCTACCTTATAAATTTGACTACACCACAGAATGTACACAGAAACAGATATGAGCTAGAAACACAGGAAATTCAGGACAGATAATCCCCTCAAGACCTATAATGACAGTAGCCATACCACATACAATGAAGGCAAGTCGACAGTGAGATAGAAAGGGGAAATCCATCACAAGGATCAACATATAAGCCCTGGAAAACAGAAAAGTGGGTGAAATGAGATGTCAGACAGTGTAAGACATGAAAAAATAATAATTTATAAATTGTCAAGGGTTCATGAGGGAGGAGAGAGTGGGGAAGACAGGAAAAATGAGGAGCTGATACCAAGGGCTCAAATAGAGAATATTTTGAGAATGATGACAAATGCAAATATGCTTGACACAATGGATGGATGTGTGGATTACAGTAAGATTTGTAAAAGCCCCCAATAAAGTTATTTTTAAAATAAATATTTCACAATATATGAAAACAAAAACTTAAACATTGTTCAATAATAACTAAATCAAATAGCTACACTAGAGGACCCTGTTCTGACAGTGAATAAAACACTCACCAGCTACCTGAAGCATTGCTGGTGTGAACTTTACCAGGTGTACCATGGGAGCTATGTGTGGCAGTCTGCTTCTGTAAAAACTGACGGTGTCAGTAATCTTCTTGGGATATCTCTGCTCTGTTCTATAGAACTGATAGGGGTTAAAATCAAGTTTTTCGCTCCATACACTTTATACTAAAAAAGTCACATGTAAAAAGGCAAAAATCCACTTTACAATAGCATCCCAAATGTTAACTGGTCAAGAACTTGACAAGAAATTCCTAGGGCCCAACCTTAGAAAAACAATAAACACAACTGGTAATAAAAAAAAAAAAAAAGAGGATCATCAGGCTCAAAGGAAAGTCGGACAATGGGTCTTGACTGAAAGGCTCTTTTTCAAGTCAGCTCATAAATTAATCTAAACATTTACCGTTCATTCAATACAGTGGACAGAGGTATTTATCTGGCATCTGAAAAGTAATCCTAAATTACATTTCGAGAAATACAAAAACCAAAATAAGAATCACACTTAAGAAACGGCAATCAACACTCCAGAAATACAGAGAAAGCCTCCATCCGGTTTTCAGAGCTGTATGTGGGCAGTCATTAAAAATGTGGAAACAACACTGAGGGAAACACATGTGCAAACAAATATAAGGTATCGAGTGTAGATGAGAAAAAGGAACACTGGTAGCATTGTGGATTGGACACAGAGTTGCTGACAGTAAGGTCAGAGGTGGAAACGCATCAGTTGAGTCATGGGGCTATAGACTTCTGCAAAGACTAACATTCTTGAAACAGGAGGGAGGACTTCCCCTCTGTCCTAGGGTTATGAATTGATAGCAACTCGATGGCAGTGAGTGGAGGGACAGAGATAATCAAGTGCTTCAGACACATGGAAATGATCAATGGTCATAAAGGATCCTTAGAAAAGGTGAGAAGTGGCATATTGGTTGCTCAGGAATCAAAGACTGTATTGGGAGGGGGAAAAAAGGAAACAGAGGTCATGTCAGTATCAATTTGAGGTGAGAAAAGCTTTATCAGGAAACATTACATTAAAAGGGGTAAAAAAAAGGTGACTCAAAAGCTATAGCATCCAGATTTCAGAAGACAATGAAACGCAACGGAGAAATAGGTGCAGTTGGCATGACAGGTCACTCAGGTGGCTCTGGTGGAACAATGCTCAAGCATGCAGCTCTGCTGTGAATGATAAGGGTAGGGTGAGAACCCAGAAGGTGCTCTGCGGGATAAAAAGCCAGTGACACGCTTCCAGAGCAGCAGATCTCAACCTTTGTGATGCCGTCATCCTTTAATACAGTTCTTTATGCTATGGAGACCTCCCCAGTCACAAAATTACTTTCTTTGCCACTCCATAACTATAATTCTGCAACTATTAAGAATCAGGATACCTCACTGAAAGGGTCATTTGACTTCCAAAGCGGTTCTATACCATAGCTATAGAACCAAACACTGCTCTAGAGAAACCACAGGTGAGAAATCGCTATGATTTACCCTGTCACATGGGGTTGCTATGAGTCCCAACCACAACCATCGGTTGTTAGGTCAAAGGTTACCAGCTGGAAAACAGGTTACCAAAGGTATTTGACCTGCTGTTTCCTAAATACCAAAACTACTCCTCATGCCCCTGCAGTGAAAACCTTTTGTTCTGGAGCCCAGAGGTCTTAAAAGAGTAGGCTCTTGGTGCCTGGCTATCTAAAGATATAATGTCTGGGATCTTACAGGTAAACAAGCGATCATTTACATGAGAAGCAGCAGGACCCACATGGAAGAAAGCACACCAGTTACAAGGATCCACCTATAACTCCATTCCTGGGAAATGGTCAACAAAAAAGTGGGTGAGGGGAGACATCAGTAGTGTTGTATGTGCAAAAATAATGATTTCTAAATTAATCAGGGGGGAGGAAGAAGGGGAAATGAGGACCTGATACCAGGGGATGAAATCAAAAGCAAATGTTTTGAGATTGATGATGGCAACAAATATACAAATGCTCTTGACATACTCAGTGTATGTATGGATTGTGATACAGGTTGTACGAGCTCCCAATAAGATGATTTAAAACACAAAAATGATGGTTACCATAGACAACTCACAACATGGACAAAATTAGAGAAAGCTATGCTTAGTAAAGTAAGTAAGTCCATCCTAGACATATCGAATGACACCATTATTGTAAGAAAAACAAAAGATAAGAAAAGTGGTTTTCACACCCAAAGAAAAGATTTTGAAGATTCTAAGGAAGCTAGGGACAGGACTGAGGTAGGGGCTGGGGCTGGGAGTAAGAAATTATGGACTGGGTAGGAAGAATGGGAGGGAGAAAGGAGAGAGAAACACACTTGTGGGGTGTAATAAGATATGATAACTGATTACATTTGTTGAGACGGGACTGTGTAACTGCATAGAATATGCACCTTTGTATACTTTAGATGCTTCCTTATAAACCAGACAGCAAGAGTGAGAGCAAGAAACAGGCTCATGGTCTGCCCCTTCCACAGTCCTTACTCCTCAGATCTAAAGGTTGCTCTGTGTGGCTTTAAAAAAGAGGAAAAGTAACACCAAACAGAACTTGTCAGCTGTAGTGACGTACAAGCTCATTTCAAGAATAAGAACAAGTATATATTTTATAATGTTCAGCTTCATCACTATAGGAAGAAGTACACAGTTTCAGACAGGGTTGTACCCCCTTATTAGTTTGCCATCTCTTTATTCCCAGTCACTCTGTGCTATCGCGGGAATCCTGACTGAGAGCAAGGCTACCTAGAGGCTAGAAAACAACTGGTCCTGCGGGTTTCCCAGGTGTAACTGACTCTTCAGAACAACAGAAAGCCTCCAATTTCTCCCTTGGAGCGGCGGGTGATTTTCAACTGCTGATCTTGTGGTTGGCAGCGCAACATGTAACTCACTAGGCCACCAGGCTCCTGTCAGTAATTAAAAAGCACAATAATACCTAGAATTGGCATGTATGTGAGAAAATGAAACATTTCCTCTTTTACAGATAGAATTTTAATTTGGTGTCACATCTCATGGGCAGTTTGCTGATGAAGGCTTTTTGGTCCAGCAATTCCATTACAGGAAAAAAATTTGGCAGCATAGACAATGTCCGTCCATAACAATATTCTACTGGTATCCATGACCAATCATTTGGGAATTAGGAAGGTAAACAGAACAGAAAGTTGGTATAGATTTGTTGATGGGGAAAATGTATGTCAGACATTAAGTGGGGGGAAATGAGCCCTTATTTTATCAGTGTATTTTTTAAAGAAAGAAAAAAATTGCAAAGAGAATATAGAAGGGTACATAGAACATCAGTGCTTCTTTCTGCATAGATGTTATCAAGCTATTTTCATATTTTCAATCTTATTTCTGCTTGCATATCCTAATTTTCTCTCCCAAATACATCACAAATGTGTAATAGAGGAAAATTAGAAAACGCTTTGCCAATACATTGGTTTTAAGTATTATGGCTATGATTAGAATAGAAATTAAAGTAGTTTGTCCTCTATTCAGGAAGACGCTCACGGTGCAGGGAGATAACTGCTAAGTTGTTAACCAAAAGGTCAGTGACTCAATCCCACCAGATACTCCCCCAGAGAAAGACGAGCCAATTTCCATAGAAATTTAGAGCAGTGACTCTCAACCTTCGTAATGCCACAACCCTTTAATACGGTTCCTTATGCTGTAGTAACACCCCCCCCCCCCACACACACACCAATAAAATTGTTTCCATTCCTACTTCATAACTGCAATTCTGCTACTGTTATCAATAGGGCAGCCCCTGTGCAAGGGTTGACCCTGAAGGGGTCTCGACCCACAGTTTGAGAACCACTAATTTAGAGCTTCGCAGACCTGCTGGAGGAGTTCCATTTTGTCTTTAGGGTTCCTGGGACGATAGCACCCACGTAAATGACCTGGGTCATCCCCTCTTCACATTTTCTCTTGGAGCTTCTCTCTTTAAATTGGATTTTGGCTATCTCCTCTTCAAACTGGTTAGTCACTTGACATAACTAGAAGCTTTGAATAAAGAATCACATAGAAAGGGCATTCCCATCCAGCTTGGTATCCTAATCCAGTATGTCCTTGGCCTCAGCCTATAATCTCCATTTCTGGCATTTCACTTTCGATTTTTGCCAGGTGCAAAGTGTTATAGATGAGGTGAAAACATCCAGTAACTCACATTCCTTCTTCTTCCAGACAGCAGGGGCAACACAGCCCGCAGGCCCATGAGACAGGGGCTGTTTGAGGTGTTATGTGAGATGGCTTCACTACGAGGTGTTATGCACCCGTGAGGAGTAAGGGAGATGATGGGGGCCCTCTTTTTTTCCTTTGTAAATTTTATTTTTTCCCTTTGTACTCTTCTTCTCCATTATGCAGTCCTTGTGTCTTTTGAGATGTCACACCTATTCACAACTTTTAAAGTTAATGCATCTCAAAACCAGGGAGGACCAGCTCTTCATCTGCCCAAAGAGCACATTTCCTGATACTAAGAGTGCAAAATGGATTCAAAGGCTGAAGAGCCATCCGGGCTGGCGAAAGGCCTGCTGCCTGCTGAACCACAGAGGAGCCTGGGCCGTCCGGCAGAGTGAGATGAAATGCGATAAACGCGTGGGTGACATCAAGGTGCCGTTCCCTCTGATGTTCCCAAAGACATTAGATACTGATGAAGGGTTTAGGCAAGCACAATAATGATTATTTACATGGCATAAAGCAGGTAAACACTCACAGAGAAAGGAATGGGATGCTTTCACTCAGCATGATATAAACCATTATCTCATGTTTTGTATGGAAAACGGTCTCGGCCGAGAAAGTTGATAACTCAGTAGGCTATTAATAGGATGTGGAATGTGATTACTCCTTTTGGATTACTTCAAATATGTAATTACTTTTAGAAGCTAGTAGAAAGAAACTCTATTAAATGATAATTATAGGACTGTATGTGCGTTAAGGTTCTGTAATAGCTCTAAACATGGGGGTTTTCAATGAACTCTTTGCCATGGTTAATAAAGTCATTTTTCTTAAAAAGTAGCAATTCCCTGCATAAGGGCTACCTCAACCGTCAGATTAGTCTTTTCAAGGGGAGGGCGAAGGAAATGGATTGTGCAGTAGGTTGACTTACTCAGTAATATAATCTCCCTGTGGATACATATCGCATCCCTGAAGGAGTGTGACAAAGTACAATACTCCCAACTCCCAAGAGAACAATATGTCTTCGTATAATATTTTCAGAGGTTAACAGCACCTAAATATCATTGCACATATTAAAAGGAAAAAAGACAAGGCAGGCAGTGGAGGCAGAGTTGGCACCTTGAGAAAAACCGAGGGAAGAGATCTATTTGCAGGATGAAGAATAGGACGGGTAGGGTGCCACTTGGAAAATGACCAAATTTTAAAGCTCGAAGATAAGTGAAGGATGCTTTCAGCCTGCAAGTGATACCCCAAATATGTGATCAACCAGACAATCAAAAGAAGCAGTCATCAAGAGAAGAAAGGGACAGCCAAGCATCAGAAAAGGGCATGAAATAGTACTACTCATCACTTCCACGAACAACTTCCTTCTTTGCCAGGAGACCAGAACGTCTAGATGATGTCCAGCTACCCTTTCTGTACATTTTGATAAAAGATTCTATGGATGAACCGTGAGCCAAAGGGGGAAACCACACAACATAATTTCAAATTGTCAAAGACTCTAGATTGTATGGATTCAACAGGGCTGGATGAACCCCTAAAAAGAATGCACTGAGATGATCCCTAAAAGTTAAACCCAAAACATCTGTGCAAGTCTTCTTGAAAATAAATGAGAGTTTAGCTTAACTACAAAAAGGTCTGCCTTGAGCAGCATGCGCTTTTAAAAAGTGTGGACTTGGGATCTCAGTGGAAATAGAAACTGAAAAGGCTAGCTAGGGAAGAAATGAGTTTTCGCTCAGGAACAGCTTGACCAAAGAGCTGAGAATGGTTGCCCAACTCAAAGTATGTCAGCAGCAACCCTGGGCTGTACATGTAGGAACTATTAAATTGGTGTATGCTTTGTTGCACATTTCAATTAAGGCACTGCGATAATTCCATGACTTGAGCATAGATATTAGCAAGATTGTTCAGGAGGATCATGGTGAGGGTTCTATGAGTGATGGGTGATAATGATACTTGCTAAGTTTGCTTCACATCCTAAGAGCCTGGACTGGTCCCTGAGGAAGCAAACAACCTATAACCTGGTCCAGCATATTACTTAATGAAAACATATGCACTCTAGAGGTCCCACTCAATTGCCATATGGATAATGGCACCTGTCTTTTGTTTTCACAGATCCCCCTATGGATCCCTGATTTATAAGAGACATATATTCAGGACTTCATCAGTCAAGGCCTATACCACTGTGACAGCATTGATCATCCATCAGTCTGGAGCCTCCTGAACCAACCCAACCAGAAGCGGTGTCTACATCACACAAACAGCCCTTGGATCTACACCCTGTGAGCCACAAGTCTCCAATCACCTTTGGGAATCAAGCCTTATCACCCAGCATGCTGCCTTCCCAGTGTCCTAAGAACGAGAGACCAAGCCAAAACAGTCTGCTGCCTTATCAAGTGGAATGAATCAATCTCTCCTCATTCTTTCCTCATCATTAGCATTCATAAAGGCATACTTTCCACCCCTGAGGGTTTACCATCCACTTATAAAATTTTTTAAAAAGATAAATGAAGTTGTTTGCATATCGACCCCGTAACGTTTCCCCACTTGGTTATTCCAATGCTTCATGAATATCACAGTCAATTTTAAGACACAGACTAGCATTTGATTCGCACACTCATGATTCGCACACTCACAGACACCCAGGGAGGCCATGTCTCCACACAGAGGTGAAATCAAGATTTCTTATTTGTTCTCCCCCCCCCCCCCTCCCCGGCAGGCAGTATTAGCAGACACATGTGGGCTCTGCACTAGGCGAGCCTTTGGGATTCACATTTCTACTTCTTGGAAGGCATAGGAATTTGGGTACTTACCTCTGTTGTCTCTGACTGTGAAATTTGGATTGTGAATGATTTCAGGGGGGAGGCTGAAGATAAATCTTGGACCATTGGCTGTGTCATCCTTGTCATCTGCACTAATTGTAACAATTGGCTGAAAGAGAAAGGTGGCCCATAAATAAATCATGCTGACATTGGCAGATCATTTATTCCAAAATTTTCTGGCTGGCTTAAAAAGCCAGTTTTAATTAGAGAGCAGATCTCCAGAGCCAAAGGAAGGCCCCGAGGCCCTCTCAACACTGAAGAGGGACCTGCAGGTGACGTACTACTCGTGCTCAGCAAGTGGGGCTGGGGTGGGGCATGTTACCTGATTGGAAAGAGGCTTGGTCTGATCACTCTCACAGATGAAGCCTTCATAAGGGGCTGCAAACTTGGGGGCATTATCGTTGACATCCAGGACCCTAATAGCCACAGGGACTTTGGCTTCCTGATGGCGGTTGTCTGAAAGGAGAGAATTCAGTTAGTGTCAGGGAAGAAGGATCCTTGGCCCCCGAGAAAGAGGAAGCTCCCCTGGACTATTTGAGCAAGACAGGGAAAAGTACTGTTGGTCCAAAAGTTAAGTGACCAGATTTTCAGGAGGACACCATTGACCGGGGGGAGGGGGAGGGTCTTGATTAAAAATTTGGTTTCC
Source organism: Nesogale talazaci (assembly GCA_004026705.1). NCBI lineage: Eukaryota > Metazoa > Chordata > Mammalia > Afrosoricida > Tenrecidae > Nesogale > Nesogale talazaci. Next base: position 65,464 of record PVJH01009145.1, on the reverse strand, counting down.
ATGGAACAACAAAAATGTTCACAGAATGCAAAAACAGTATTGTAATATATTTATTTATTTTAAAAATTGTTAAAAAGCGGGATGTCTAGTCCCCTTATCCAAAAGCCATCTGCAATGTAAATTAGGTTCAGTCTACTGTGAGGGGATAGGCCTGAAATGGATGTGAATATTAGTCAGGTCCAAAAATAAGCCCAGGTCACTCTGAGGACCACCGTGTGTGAGATCCTGGGGTGGAGACGGAGCTGGTACCTGGAGAGCAGCTTACAACAACAACTGAACTGTTGATGCATTCCTGCGGCCTCTAGTCTTAATTTCATTCTAAACATTTGTCATGGACTCTGACCCCAGAGCAGTCCATAGCACAGTTCTCAGAGCAATGGAATCACCTGCGGCCTTGGGTACAAAGCCACCAACTAAATCAGAGACTGGTGGGCTGAGCTGAGCCCGGTTGGTGTAGTGGTTGAGTGCGGGACTGAGGCTTACATGCTTGGCAGTTCAAATCCAGCAGCAGCTCTCCAGGAACAAGGCTGGGTAGCTCCCAAAACTACCAGAGGGCAGTGATTGCCCCCCCCCCCACCAAATAAAAAATAAATCAGAGACTGGGCATGAGGGTTGAGCAGAAAGCTAGGCAATGGCAAGCCTGCCATAAGCATCTGCCATGCAATCAAGTTTGAGGATCGCCGGGCCCTGAAGAAGCAAGCAGACACCCTCCTGGCACTAAGGGCTCCATGGTTCTCTGCTTCCTTTCCATTCCAAACCTTTTATCTGCTTGGGCAGAGCAAAGGAGGACATCTCTGTTTGTTTGTCTGTGTACCAAGGAGATGAGTAAAATTCATTTGGAGGGGGGGGGGGCTACAAAATTGGCCCAGAAAACACACACAAGAATTCATGGCTGTTGGCCACTTCCTAATGATAGGAGGAGACCTCCTGCTTCTCCAGCTCTGACCAGTTTTCCACCTCTGACATCTATAGCCAGCCCAGATATAAAACTCACTGCTTGGTTGAAAATTTGACAGGTTCCAATTTTTACAGGTTTTACAGTACGTATAGCCCTAGAGCCACGATGGGTTATGCTTTAGGCTGCAAACAAGAAGGTCTGTGGTTTGAAACCAACAACTGTTCTAAGGGAAAAAACCCAGACTTTCTACTCCTGTAAAGACTTAAAAGTCTCATGAGCACACCAGGAAGTTCTACCCTGTCCGGTAGGGTCACAACAAATCAGGAGTGACTTTATGGCAGTGATTTTGTTTTGCTACTTTGTCAGTAAATGCTGACTTTAGGTGTGTGCACAACTTGATGGGATACTGGTAGCACTATAGGCTGCCACCTACAAGGCAGGCTGGAAGTTCAAGTCCTCCTGCCACTCCTCAGGGCAATGTCGAAGCTGATGCTCCCACGGAGATCCTCAGTCTAAGAGACTCTATAGAAGCAGTTCCACTCTGTCTGTTGTAGCGGTGCTAAGCGTCAGAATTGACTCGGTGGCAGGAAGTTCAGGTTCTAACTATCTAGAAGACTGGTTCTCAACTTTCCTAATGCCATGACCCTTTCATACAGTTCTTCATGTTCTTGTGAACCTCCCTACCCCCACCCCCTAATCATAAAATTATTTTAGTGGCTACTTCATCACTGTCATTTTGCTACTGTTCTGCATCAGGCGACCCCTGTGCAAGAGTCGTTCGATCTCCAAAGGGGTCATATCCTACACTTGAGAACCGCTGATCTAGACAAAGGTGGCTTCAAAACACTTTTTTTGGAAATATTCCTATCTCTTTATTCCATTTTCCACAACCTTTTGAAAGTCCCCCTGGTGCATGTGTACATCCACAGGAGAAGAATGTGAGGATATATGTCACTGAGTTCATTCTGGCTCATAGTGACCCTGTTGGTTTTCGAGGCTGTAAATCCTAACGGGAACAAGCAGTCTCATCTCTTAACAGTTAAGCCCCTGATGGATCTGAACACTCCACCTCACAGCTACCAACTCAACCCTCGCCCGACAGCACCAGGGGCTTCTAGTACTTGGTGAGGGAGAAACCCCCATGGGGATGTGCATACTCACGGATTTCGGCTGCAAAGACGGAAATGTTCAGCCAGGCTGTTTCCTCTCGATCCAGAGGCTTTGTCGTTTTAATAAAACCATCCTCTGGATTAATAGTGAAGAACCTGTCGAGGTCAGTGTGCCGATCGATGGAATACCTAAGCAGGATGCAAATGAGGCAATTAAAGCAAGACACACCACGCTGCCCGATGGTCAAATATCCTCTCCCTCCCCTATTTCAGAAGACAACTCTTCAAAGAAATGCATGTTCAGCTAGGGTGTGCATGTATGTGTGTGTGTGTGTGTGTGTGTGTGTGTGTACTTCGTTCTTTCTTTAAATCAATTTACTTTTCAGATTTCCAACTTCATCTTTTATAGATGTCATTTTGCCACATTGGAATTCTTTATTCAGGACAATGAATGGAAGAACTGCTTAGCATATTTGATTGAGAAGCGCAATAACGGTTGCATATTTCACCGTGTTTACTATAATCACGGCTGCCTGAATATTTATGAAGCTGCATTTGAGAAGTGGGCTTACCTTGCTCCCAATGACTCAAAAAAAGTCTCCGATGTAGCAACCCTCGGCCAGATTTTTGCATATGAAATGGCAAATAGCTTGTAGCTTTATCTAAATTTATCATCTGAGACTGTTCATGGACCTAAAAGTTGGTTTTCTTCTCATTGAAGCATGCCAACTATATTATGAGTGAATATTCCATGATTTCTGGTTTTTTTTTTAACAGCTTGGTTCTGAATGTCCTGGGTTGAGAGGCAAAAGCAGGCTGGCCATCCATTCAAATGACCTCCCCACCTTCAAGACCTAGAACACAGCCAACCAGGAACTGGAAGGTTTTTGCAAATCTCACTCATTAGGAAACCATCACTGATGGCGCTGTGGATTAGCCATTTAATTGCTAACTGCCAGGTCAGTGGTTCAAATTCACCAGCAGTTTAATAGAAGAATGAGGCTATCTGTTCCCAGGAAGATTTATGGTCTTAGAGAACATAGTTCTAGTCTGTCCTAGGTGTCACTGTGACTCCAAATGGATTCTCAGGTGGTCAGTGAGCGGTACAAGATGCAATCCTAAAAAAGCACTTGGAAATGATCAATCACCATAAGTCAAACTTAGACAATGACCCACCACCACAAACTGGCAATCTGTCTGAGGGACAAAGGTGAGACTGTCTGGCCCACTATAGATTTAGAGCCTTGGCTATCCTACGCAGGGCGGCTATGAGCTGAAATAGGAGCCCTGATGTTATAGCTGTTATGTATGAATATATCCCTATTTGGGGACTATACACCAAAGCCGCCAGCTATTCTGCAAGAAAAAGAGGAGGAATTTGACCCTTATTTTAAACAATACAGTCTAAAAAACCCACAGGGAAGAGCTACTCTGTCCTGAAAGGTAGCAATGAGTTGGAATAGACCCCACAGTGGAGTTTGGCCCGGTTGGGTGAGCTACAATCAACTCGATGGGACTGGGTTCTGGCTCATTAGGAAGACCTTTTTTCTCCTCTCACAAAAGTTAAAACGGAGATTATTGGCGTATACTTCTAGTCATCCCAGGAGGGAAGCAGAAGAAAGCAACACTGTCTACCGAGGTGCACAAAGGTAAACTACGTTGCCTAGGATCCCCTTTGGGATACTACAAAATAAGCAGTCCAAACCCACCAGCTGCTCCAGAGGAAAAAGACGAGACTTTCGGTTCCTGTCTAGACCACAGCCCTCGAGACCCATAGAGACAGTTCCATTCTGTACTTTAGGGTTCTAAATGTCAGTTTATTGGTTTGTGTTTGAGGGTGTCTTGAGAGTGGATAAGTGTTTGCTTGATATTTTATGACTCTAACTTTGACTATCCCAACTCAAGGGAATTCCTTGTTGGTAGAAATGGTAATGCCCTGAAAGGTTGGCAGTTCAAATTCACCAAGTGATACTCTGGAAGAAAATCTGGTACTCTACTCCTAACCTATTACAGCTATTGAACACTCTAGGAGAGACCATTCTGCTCTGTTCCTGCGGATGCCATGAGCGTGAATCTACTCAATGGCAAGTAGTTTGCTTTGTTGCTTATTGGGACTACGCTAATTCCTAAAGGAAGAAGTGGCAGAGTGGATTGTTTATTCGGTTGTTCGATTGCTTATTGGGTTGTTCCCTGTGAGGTCAGCGGTTGGAAACCACTCGTTTCTCCTGGTTGAAAACCACTAGTTTCTCCTTGAGTGAAAGATGAGGCTTTCCACTCCCTTACATGAATCAGCCTTTACAGAAACCCACAGGTTCCATTCTGCTGTGCCCTACAGGGTCTCCATGACTAAAAGTGACTCAATGGCAGAGACTTCATGTTTTGAACAGAAGAAGAGCACAGATTGGTTACTTTCTCTGAGGTATCATCTTGAACTTCTTAATTGGTGGTTTCCATTCCTTAGTGGCCTTTGCAACTTTGTTTTCATAGAATTACAAAACACATAATGTCTGAAGGTGTTCTCTGAAGATCACAAACACAAAATACAGAACAAAACAATAACAAAAAAGAACCCCCAAACTAGAACACTATTGGGAGGAAAGACCATGGACACGATGCTGTTTAGACTCTTCTCTTGACCCATGGTGCAATTTGCAAATGATCCACATCTAGTTCTCGGGAGAGATGATATTAGAAGTTGGTCTTTTTTCTTCTGGGAGATAGGGACCCAGAGAGCACTTCAGAGCTTCAAAAGGGAGCTCATCTCTCTCCACATCTGATTTCACACCTCTCTGTAGGAATGAAAGGACCCATCCCCTTGCCAGGAGTCAAACTGAGAATAAAGAATGACTGTGCATTCGGTGTCTGAGGAAGGGGTTAATAATTGAGCCCAACATAAAGACAGCTATGTGCAAAGAAGGCAAACAACAAGAGACTGGGCTCCTGCCTTTGGGGAGCCCTGGCAACACAAACGAACATAGGAAGACAGATCACGATGATCAGCGGCTTTATGCCATAGACCTTGAGGGCATACCTATGGATTGTGGAGATACTTGGGTACATCGTTATGCCCTTTTCCATAGAGTGATGCCCAAAGAGATACTTACAGCTCACAGGATATATTTTCATAGTCAAATATGAATAGACCCCCCCACTTCGGGGCAATCAACTTATATGGAGGGACTGTTGTCTAAGACACATAGCTTACTGACTGGCACATGGTCAGCAGACAACATGTAATAAAACAGAATGGCCTTTTTGTGGTGGCCACTGCTGGTCTGCCCTGAGACTCACTCCAATATCAATCTGTAGAGGGTGCCCCTGGCCCTGGAGCCAGCAAGGCATTATGAGAGCATTTTGAGAAGCAGGACCGGTTGATGGGATGTAGTAGGGAGGGTACTTCATTAGGTGAGGCATACCGATGATGCAAACAAAAGTGAGTAAAAGAAAAGTAGCTGCAATGTTTACGCCACGAGTTGGCCAGGGAGTTAGGCACAGCATGATTGAGGGAGTGCAGAATTATGTGATGAAGAAAGCACTGAAAGGACTCGGCAGATATTTGAATTGCTGCTGTGGGAGGCTGGGTGATATACAGATAGCTGTTCAGAATGTGTTACAGAAAGATGGAGAAGAAGGGAAAGAAAAGCTAGTTCATGTGGCGCCAGCAAAAGGATCTGCTCAATGCTAGTAGAACACAGATCCAACTGGATTATAGTTGAATTTCCATAACATCGAGGGTGGGAGCAGCATTCTTATTCTTTTAAATGTGGTGTAATAAGGACCCCTGGTGGCCCACTGGGATAGACATTGGGCTGTCAATAGAAAGGTCAGCTGTTCAAACCCACTAGCTACTACATGGGAAGTATGAAGACACTGATTACTCCTGTGAAGGTTCATAATTTTGGAAATCACAAGGAACAAGCAGTCCCACTCTGTCCTACAGCAGTGCTATTGGTGAAATTGACTTGATGCCCCTGGATTTTTGGCTTCTTGGTTACCATTAGCATGAATGAATGAATATGTACGTATGTATGCGTATATACAGATATACACTTACATACATACTATAAATGAAAGGATAAAACAGTGAACATAAATTCAAAACCAAACTCACTACCTGATGTAATTGACCGGGCCACTAGACCTCTTGTGACAAGTAACTAAGTGAGAGGAAATACACAGCATATCACAGATAGCAAATTCAAAGGGGCGAGAAAGACCACGTTGCAGAGAATCTAGACCACCAAGTGAGTTCAATCTAAGTCCTGTTGAAAGGGACTCTATTGAGAGGGATGCTGAGAGGGAAGTGCCAAAGTCAAAGACTGAGACTCAGGGAGTCTCCACCCCCAAACAGCAATCAAATCCCATTGTCAACACTGGGCCTGGTACTTTCTGTGTCAAAGAACTAACCTTAGAGTTGCCAGTGCGGACCTATCCAGGACCTTACTGGAAATAAGCGGGGCTTTGCGCTCCCATAATGACCGCAGCCAAGACCAATCTTGGGACACACAAGGTTGTCATGACTCAAACTTGAAAGCCATGGGATGGGTACATCTGCATGAGACACAGAAACATTACTTCTAGGGAAGATTGGGGGGGGGGCGGTTTGCAGGTGAAGAGGGGGTGGAGAAAAGATTTCAAGAAGGAAATGGAAAACAAGTGCAGCATCCCGAATGCTCCAGAGACGCAAAAAAATCTACAAGATGTACAAGCAGCTGAAAGGCTTGGATAAAAATATCAGGTCTTAGTCATCTATCCAAGGACACATATTCCCTTCTGAGTGGAGAGGAGCAATTAGGAAAGGAAACAGTGAGGACAAGAGGGTCATTGAATTGAGAAGCACTCCATCATCTTCCATATCTTCCTTGATACTGCTGAGAGAAGGGGACCGAGTGGGTGAGAGGGGCTGGGTTCAAGGGCAGTATTGATCATCCTGAAATCATTACAGACATAAAATGGCCTGGCTGATAGGCACAGAACAGCGACCACCGAACTGCTGACCCATAGAACCAATTACTGATGGGGAACTTCAGAGGCAATGCAGTGCAAAGGAAACCGGTGATGCATCTCCATCATTGTTTATGTCCTCACTCTTTGCATACTCCCTAGTGAACCCTGCTATTCTGAGACATGGCTACCTCATCTACAATTCACCCTCAGGACATTCTTTAGTGCTTGAAAAGTATGAAAATGGTCCCTGGTTCATATGTCATCCACTTCTAGCAGACAGAGGAGCACAGAAGTATTCAAATGCCACCAGAGGCTCTTGTCAGCAGAGGCTGCTTGGTTTAGAGTCAGAATGGATGCTCAAAATGGATGCATCCTGGATTTAGTCTCCAGCATGGATGGGCCAGGCAAGTTTAAGGAGTCCATGCCCTCCTTCTCAGCTTTCGTCTGCCCTCCTAGACAATTCTAGAGAGGCACAGTCTCTGAAGGGGGGCTGCAGGCATTCACTGTCTATGATGGGGGCAGTTAATGATAAATGTCTCCTGGATGAGACAATATGCATGGAAATAGAGGTAGCTGAATCACTCTTACATTGCAATGCTCCTTCCACCCCTCCATCATTGTCATGGATATACAGGAAGCTTCCGACTGCTCAAGGTGACTTATTAAAATACTCAGATGGTCCAACTGGGTTAGTGGTATCAAGGATTGGATTGGGAACCCCTCACATGTGCTCAGTGAAGTGTGTGGGATAGGGGCAGGGATGAGACCTTCTCAGTTTGTCATGCCACAGACTTTCTGCCTGTGTACACTGACTGCATTTGTTCAAGAAGTGGGTATTAATCAGACATCTAATGCTTGAACCTATGCATGCAAAGGTTGGAACTGGAAATTTTCAGGTGGCTGTGAGGGCAAAGGTTCTGGTAGTTGGCTCCTGTCATGACAACAGCCCAGCAAACCACCATGGGACAGGTGTACTCTGTCACAAGGGATTCCAGTGAAACTGGATTCAGTCAACAGCACCCACTCCTAACAACCACATCAGGCTCCACTGAAAAGAGGGGAGCTGGGGAATAATGAACCAGAGCTGTTTTCTACAAAGGGCCAGAGAACAAAGGCACCAACAGAATCCCATTTTACTCTTATAGCATGAAAGCAGTCATGGACAATAGGCAACAAATAGGCTAAGTTTCTATAACAATTTATCTATAAAAAGCATTTGTGAGAATACAGTTGAAGAACTCACACAACTTCAAAACATGCTGCAATACTACACGGGGTCCTTGTGTGATACTGGCATCACAGTATCCAGTCTAAATACTGGATTGACAGCTACATCAATGGAAGGACACTGAACTGTCCAAAACTAAGTGTATAAAATTATGAGCAATTGATTTTCAAAAAGGAAATAAAAAAACTTGAGGAAATAATAGTCTTTCAGTCAATACTCATGGGACCACTGGAAGTCAGCATGCTAAAAAAATAAGCTTGATTCTCTATCTCACACCATATTGGAAAATGAACTCCACATGAATCATGAGCCAAATGCATGACTAGTATTATGAGACTATCCAATGAAGGAAAACAAATGGCTGAAACACAATGTATTCATAGTGACCCTTCATAGTGTCCCATTTTTATTGGGAGTAGAAAGCCTCACTTTTCTCCAGAGAGTGCAGTGGAATCAAACTGTCAACCTTGCCTTTACCTATCCAAGACCTCACCCACACTGTACCATCAGCTCTCTTCTCATTAGCAATGAAGAGAATAAAAAAAAAAAAAGACAGTGATATGGTCTGTTTCTTAACTTTGGTTTGGTGTGCTAGCGGGGTTTATATTTTTAATCCTGTCTGCAGAACTGATGATGAAAGTGCAGGTGGATTACTGAAGACAGGAAGCCCATGAGCAGACATTGGAATAGAAATTAAGGGTCTGGCCATGGAATACAGATGTGCTGGAATATGGCACAAATAGTTTACTTGTTAGGCTAGTAATCGAAAGCTTGAGTGTTCACGTCCACTTGGTGATGCTTATGAAAATTAATTCAACTATATCCTCACTGCCACTGGGGTGATTATGACACATAGAGACACTATGGGACAGTAGAAATGTCTCTGTGGGTTTCCAACACTTTAACTCTTAATGGGAATTGAAAGTTTTGTCTCAGTGCAGCTGCTGCTTTCTAACTGGTGGCCTTGAGGGAAGCAACTTAACATGTAATCCAAGCCTACACAGCATATAGCAGAGGTGAGCTGGATCTCATGTCCTTTGAGGTCTTGCTTCCTCTAGATTTCCAATGGGCCACATAAACCATTGCTGTTTGAAATGGGAAGATGTACCTCTGGCAGGACCCCTCTTGCCTCTTAAATTCCCCAGGAAGTCTCTTAAAATGCACCTGTCTGTACCTTATTGGGCTGTTGGCAGCATCGGGGTCTTTGGCATGTACTCTTCCAACCACGGTACCAGCAGCTGCATTTTCCTGGACTTCGTGGATATAACTTGGGGCCAAGAACATAGGGGGCTCATCGGCATCTTCTACTGCAATCTTGACTGTCACCGTGTCCTTGAAAGGGCCATTACTGATGAACTTGGGGTCGATGTGCACATTGGCAGCCTCCACCTTCAAGCTGTAGGCTCTTTTGGTTTCAAAATCGACAGGCTGGCAAGAAGAAAGAAAAGATTGACAAGCAATTCTTTAGAAGAATAATGGAAAAGAAGGACACGGGTTGCTTTAAAGGTGCAGTGAATGGTTCCTCAAAGAGAGAAAATTGGAGTCGATCCAATACCCAACTCCCAGAGTCATTTGGTCACAACATCAGACAAATCAATTGTTGAAACTTGGAATGTGTTTTGTGGGTAATTCTAGGAGTATAACCAATACAGGCAGCCAGAAATTCTAAAATGAACTTTATAGAAGGGCGCAAAGGTGGCCCAAATTAAAAGTTACTTGAAAGAGAGAGACATAAAAGCAGAACAATAGTTTGTTACCCATTCCACCAAGTTCTAGGCTTTAAGCAATCCAAATACCCATTCCATTTCAGCCAAAGAACAAAAGCATTGCTTTCCCCACACAGTCCTTTCCCTCCTCCTCATCCACATTGACAAACAAATTTTCTGACATTCAGATAGGATAGCATGTCCCGACATTGGGCACACTTACAGACCACAGTTCCTGAAATGAGTTGAGGTAGCAGATGGGAAATTTTGATGGGCCGGGGCTATTAAAACCATTAACGTCTTTTTAAGGGACATATTCTTTTTCTAAATCTGTCCATTCCGAGAGTGTCCTCTTCTCCCCTGGGCCGATGGTTAATAGATCTTTCACACCTGCTAACATCCCCTTTGAGAGAGAACTCTCTGTATAATGCAATGACTTCGTTTTATTTGGACTGGGCTCAGATTAGTTTACTTGCGATTTAGGACAAGTGGCAGGAGGACAATGAAAATAATGCTTCTTCTTACGAGGAAGGCATCTATGTAAAAGCATGCTTCCAAAAATAGCACCAAGTCCATACAAAGGGAAGCAAATACAATAGCACAGGGATACCAGGGATATTCCAGACAAAACAGAGAAAAAGAAAAGCCCTTGAAATGTATTGGAATGGCTACACTTATTGGGAAAGAGAAGGTAAACACTCCCTTTTAAGAGTGAGGAGGTGCCTTCTATTAAGCAATGACTGGTGACAGTAAAATAGCAGCCGAGAGACCAGCTCTGAAACCCAGGGCACAGCCTTCTAAGTAGCACGGTGGGGCTGCTTACTGTCGAACCACCAAATGCTTGGAACGAATTTCCTCTCTCGTGCTGAGGACCTGCGGGCCATGCTGCTGTCATTTTAACTTGCCCTAATTCAAAATGGGTATACGAGGGAGCTTCAAGAAGTCCAAGGAGAAACCTACTTTTTGAAGTTCCCTGACATAATCATGGAACTTAGTCTCGCGCTCACATAAATAAAAAACATGAACAAACCTTCCTCCCTAATGAAATGACCAGCCATGGAGTAGAATCTGCCTCCTTGAGACCAGAAAGGACCACATAACTGCCCCCTCAGATTTCCAGGACTGGAAAAAACGTTAGAAGAGCAGACATCTGCATCCTTCTCTCACCGCGAGATGGCTGGTTCTAACTGAAGCCCTTTTAGTTCATGGTTGATCATCTGTCCTCCTGTTGCCCAAATGTTGTTCCTACTCATGCTGACCTACTCTACAAAAATCCCAAACTCAAGGGGATTCAAGTGCCAGAGAGGTTAGATACTTTCAAACCCCATATTCCAACCCACACTAGTCCCGTAGCCTCAAAGCTCACTCCCACACCCCCTCCCCCAGCGTGAAATCTCACCCTGGCTGCTCCAAGATGCTGGGGACTTACCAGCTCCTTTCCCCTTGGCTGGGTGGCCGAGCAGCAGAAAGCAGTGATATTTACAGACTAAAGGCATGCAGTGGCTGTGAGTTCTCAAAAATCTGCAATGATCAGACAGAACACAAACCCTAAAATACACCATTCCTGAGAAAAAGTGCCATGCAACTTTCTAACCAGAGGCAATCAGTGGATGGTCTCAAAGGAGAACTTTCTGACCTTGATTTAGGCCTATACCCGAGGGCCCAGGGCCGCTTCCCGTGGGAAGATACCACTGATGGCGAAGTAGGGATAGCCCTATGTCCTTCCTACTGATCCAGGCCAGATCGCCAGCTGGGCTCTAGGTCTTGGCAAATATTCATCTGACTGGGCTGACCTTTCCATGTTGGATGTGCAAAGTCATCTGGAGGTCAGCTCAAGCCTTGTCAAAGTCTTTCTCAACCTGACCAGAGTGAAGTGCGTGGTTCCGTATGGAACGCTCATCATCTCTTCCTACTTTCCTACTGGGCCGGGAACAACCCACTCGCCCCGCTGAGTCTTGCTGATCTTTGCCTCTCTGGTACCAAGGTAAACGAGTCCCTCCGTGGGGGCAAATGCTTAAGCTCTTGACTATTAGTCAGAAGGCTTGCTGTCAAATGTCCCCAGAAGTATCTGCAGAGACATAACAAGTGAAGTCTCTTGAAAATCCTGTGGGACACTTCTGCTTAGTATGCAGAGGTGGACCATATGCTGTAAGGTGACAGAAAACCACAGCAAACACCCAGGAAAGGCGGTTCCTGGTGATCCTCTGAATCCATGATCTTGCCCAAGTGGGGAGCAGGGCTGATGGGTAGTTACCCCTTGAACACTGGGCCACAAATGTATTTCCTACCTTCTTCCAACACAAGGATTTGGAGTCGTTTCCCCTGAGAATACTGACCTGCCTGCTATGAGTAGTTTCTCCCAAGCTGAATGAGACGACGCACAAAAGAAACCACAGAGAGCTTAATGCCTCCTAGTTTATTAATCTCCCTTCTGACGCGTCTCCCTAAGGGATCGGCTCATTAGAAAACTCCGACAAAAATATTCAAAACTGCAGAGTGTTTGTTAGGTACAATAGAAGGATAGATTTCACTGGGGGCAGGGGGGCCTGAAATGTACACACTCGGTGCCAAATCCAACTGTGAGGGTTTTATGAAGGAAAGGATCGTGCATCAAAGGACAAGGTGGGAGACGCAGTCATTAAGGATGTTTATGCCTATTCGGTAACAGCATGTGAAAGGGTCATGATGTGGAATACCTTTCTTAAATCTTTTTTTTTTTTTTTGGGGGGGGGGGGGCGGTGTGGCCATCACTGCCCTCCGGTGGTGGGAGTGGGAGGCCCAGCCTTTGCTCCTGTGGAGCTGGAATTGAACCTCCATTCCAGTGGGCCGCAGTCCCGCGCACAACCACTACGCCACCGGGCCTCAGCCAAATCTTTACTTTAAAAAAAAATTAATAAATCGTTTTATGGGGGTGCAAACAGTTCAACTTTAATAGACTGCTTCACTGAGGATCACTGCTCTATGGACTGCTGTGGTGCCCACCTTTATGTGCATGGGGCAGAGGGCAGAAGGAAATCATCAGGCATCCAAGTCATTTGAGGAGAGAGCGACTCTGCGAAGGTTTCTTTCAAAATGTCTCCCTATGAGTCCTTCCTTGGTTTTCTGGTCTCTTATTTTATTTTATTTATTTATTTAAACTTTGGCATCACTGCCCTCTCTGGTAGGAGTAGGAGGCCCAGCCTTGCTCCTGGAGAACTGCTGCTGGATTTTAACTGCCAGTCCAGTGGGCCGCAGTTGTGCACTCAATCACTACGCCACCGGGGCTCAGCCCCTACTGGTCTATTAGTTTAAAAAGCAAACAGTTGAGCGAATATGCCTTAGAGTGACTTCTCTAGAACACATGGAAGTCCTCCTTGGTTACGGCCAATCCAATGATGGGTTTCCCACTGCATGTCTACTAAGCCTCCCAAAGGTCATCTACTAATTGTGCCTCGGTTCCTCTTCAACTGAATGAAGAATGATTCTGGAAGTGGCCCAAGATCTGGTTCTTTCTCTCGGTCACCATCCTACAGTCCTTACAGGGAACCCGCTGTCTGACAAGGCATCACCATTCAAGAAACACGGAAAGGCACCTACACTAAGAATCCACGATGGCACTTCCTATTTCCCTCCGTGATTGTCTTCCTCATTACCATTTCATTTCCTCTTGGTTTGTCCTCAGTTCTTTGTCATGGCTGCCTTGAGTTTCCACAGCAGCTGCTCACAGAGCACCCATCCTATCAACCCCACAGATGGATAGAGGGCCATTTCCTAAACAAATCCTGTTTCCATTGACGCCAGCCTTTCTGGAGAACTGGCTTATCCTTAAGGATTAGTCCTTTCTCTCTTTTATTTATCTGGCCAAACCTGACTCATCCATCAAGGGTCAGCTCCAGAACTGGACAGTCTGAGAAGATGGTCACGCTATTGGCATCGAGTGAGTACAGGATGAGGCATGTGGACTAAACAACCTGCAGGACCCAACTCAGCCCCATCCAATCAGGGAATGGCCACTTGAACATGATGATGGTGCCACATTTACAAACCCCCTGCTCTGTTCGAATGCTCATCACTTCATTTTCCCAGTGAACAGAGCTCTCGCTCGTCTGCACTGTAGATTCACACCCTCACCAAAGGTCGCCTTGACTGGGAGTCAATAACGCTTGCTAGAAAACCAGGGAAATGAATTAAGCAAACCGTGGAGATACTATATTAAAGGGTGTTCCATAAAATATAAGAAACATTTCCACAATCCCTCACCCAACCCACTAATACCACAAATCCGTCATCGATGATTACCACAGGGAATCTTTGTTTTCCTAATGTTAAAGTTAGGTCTCAATGTTTGGGGGAAGAGAGGAAGGGGGTCACGAGTGGAAGTTTAGATGATGTTCTTTGACAAAGAAAAGGACATTTGGCCCCTGCCTTAAGCCTAGACATCAGTGCTGTGCAGAACGTTGATTTCTTATACTGAGTTAAAACTCACTGAATAAGGATGGCGGTGGGGTGGGATGGGATATACAAATTAATCAGATGCAAAGAGCTTTTTTTCGACATGGGAGTGCCAGAGGATGACTTAAATGTTTCAAGATTTTGGAGACAGAGTATGTGCTTCTGGCCCGAATACACTGAAAACAGGTGATAGCCTTAGCATCACCAACTAACCAGTGACACTGGCAGCAAAGAAAGGGAGGGGGCAGGAATCGCCAATGTCACTGTACTTAAGTCAGCATCAGGCCGGAGGGGTAGTAACATGAATTAGTGGGGCACTTGAACAGTTAAGCACCACACACAATTCACCCAGGCAGCTACTGTTCCTGAGGTCGCTTCTAAGGGAATGACAGCACTAGTCCCTGGAGAGTGATCACCGCCACTCATACGGTGCTTCCAAGACTCCAAAGTTCACCACCACCTCCTTAGGTCACACATTCTCTAATCCTTTAATGTTGCGTCTGCCTCACTTTTTCTATGTCCCCTGTCCTGTTGTACTTCTCCCAAACCACACATAGCTTTCAAACGAACTGAAAAGCCAACTTTCTGGAACAAATATCTCTTGCCTCTCCCCTCTCTGACAGAATGCTCCCAAGGCTGCCTCTCTTGAACCCACCCTCAGCCTCCTCTCCAGCTCCTGGCCTCTTCATGGATTCTTCACATTAATCTTCTCATCAATGTTAGAGTCCAATCTCTCCCATCACGTCAAGGAGTTTCGTATTCCTGCTACAAAACCAAGCTGAAAATGAAGGCTTGATGAAAACCAAGGTGATCCCATCATCCAATTCAGATTCAGTGCTCTGTACACTCTGACGATGGAGAGCTGTTGATTTCTCAAGCGGAGAATCAGGGGAGGAAACTGATTTTGCATCTACAGACTGTTCGTTACTTGACAGGGAATGCTAGCTGGCCCTCCTTCAAGGAAACACGGCTGCTCCAGCTGTTTCCAGCATGTCTCCATAAAGGAGTTCCATCATACCCTGGGTCTGAATGCCATGTCTACAGACTAGGAGCTGAATGGGGCACCTAAGTCAATGGTTCAAGTAGCCTGAGTCCTAATCCCTTCCCAGTTCAATTAAAGTTGATACTGCCTCTTGAGATAATTAAACAGGCCTTACATGATGTTTACAAAAATAAATGAACTTGAGGATGTTTGCAAAAGGCTTAGACTGTGTCCGGCCAATAGTTAGTATTCAGTAAACATTCATTCTTTAAAATGGCTATGAAAATATATGTGCAGGAGGGGGCTTCGAAAGTTCTTAGGGAGTCAAATGAAAAGTGAGCAGAGCCCCACGATCCCCTTACAAGACAACAACAGTCAAGTCAACACTAGAATGAAATGGCATATCAAGTCTCTTAACCACGTGGGCAACCACTGCCACCATCACTTGCCTAATCTCCATACCGACAAACAGGAAACGCTGGTGGGGTGGGGGGTTACTTGTTGGGCTAATCACTGCAAAGTTTGCAGTTCAAAACCACCAGCCCCTCCAGGGACAAAGGAGAGGCTCTCCACTCTCATGAGAACAGACAGTCTAGGAAGCACACAGGGAGAGTTCTACCATCCTATGGGGTCATTATGAGTTGGAATCAATGCAACAGAAGTGAGTTCTTTCATTGAGACCCACTAATAAACGTAAGTCTCTAGAAAACATTAAACAAGGCAGTAGCCAACCAGAAACTCTTCTTTGTCATGGATGAACCCATGACTCTCTGGAACAGGGTAGAGATGGGGTGTGGTGAGGATGAAACTCATGGCTGCCTGCAAAGAGGTGAGGGGGAGGTGAGGAAGGAGGAAGTGGGAAAGGTCTCTTACTGTCATTCTCTCAGGTTCACATTTTAGGAAAAGGCCAATATTTATACATATGTACAAATGTATATATGCACATTTGCAGGATTTTCAGCAAAGAATGAATGCTGGCTGCTTGTGAGTGAGAAAGTCCTAAGAAGCCCCCATGAACACTCTGATGGGAAGAACTCCCAGTGCAGCTCCACACATGCCCAGGGCTGTCGTTACTCCAAAAATCCCGGTGGATGGCACTCCTCTTTCTCCCATGAGGGAACACACAAAAACAAACAGCAATCTCATCCAGGTCTGCATCTGTCTCTGCACTACAGAAAATAACACTATTCTGCTGACCTCCCAGAGCTCCATGGTCAAGGCAGGTGATCCCACAGTCTCCTTTCTTGACCTTCAACTCCCTGTCCTGCTGCAGAATTGCCTCGACAGAACAGACCGCCCATGGGTGAGCCTGCCTCTTTACCCTAACTCACCTTTTTCAGCTTCACCACGCCCTCCTGTGTCTCATAGTCCGTTGAGATTTCGAACAATTCCATCCCGTCTCCATCCACAATATTGTATGTGACTAAGCCATTTTCTCCAATGTCTGGGTCTTTAGCCTTCACTCGTCCTACTTCCTCCCCAGGGACAGCTGCTTCTGACACAGACATCTGGTATACGCCTAGAAGAAGAAGACATCTATTTTTATTTTCCCTTTTATTTGGCAGCTGTGAGGCTTTAGATTTCATTGAATCCCAATAAATTTCTCAAAGGGTTTGAAATTGAACTCTCTATTGATTGAAAACATGAAAGCAATGAATGGATGGGAGGACCCTCCCGCGTGGCCTGCTTGTCAAAGGAATGCTTTCTACAAAGGATGATGGAACAATAATGGGGTCGAGGTTGAGGTGGTGGGGTCACCAGCTACATGGAAGGCAGGCAAACAATGCTTGGGTATATTCCCAGCAGGAAGAGATGTGTGTCTTTGTCCAAGCATTTGAATGCTGTTTTTATTCTTCCAGGATGGTCTTAAGATGCATTTCCAAGGTCCACAATGGCATCACCAAGGTCAAAGCCACAGCCCTGACTGTCAAGTCAAATGTCAGCTCACAGAAACCCCACTAAACAGAGTAGAACTGCCCCAAAGTGTTTCCAAGGCTGTGAGCTGTGCCCTGGTAGATTGCCGTATCTTTTGACTTCAGAGTGTTTGGTGGGTTTGAACCACATATCTGGTTAGCAGCCCAAACCCTGTGGCAAGGGGGTTCCTATGACCTGATAGGTCCCAAGAAACAACCTTTCTCTGTCCAAAAGCCTTGAGCTACACTATTAATTTTAACATAGAAAGCAAAGCAGTGTCTTTCCAGATCATGGTCCAGCTAACCTTTGCTTATTTGACTTCTCTGTGACTTGACATCCTTCGCTATTCAGGCAAGCTTCACTTTATCAGGAAAGTTTCCCCACAGGGTGGTCCCTCCCCAAGCACCTATGATCTGTCAAACACTGTTCCAGATCTTGGAGATTTAGTAGTCTTTAACCCCATACCAACTCCTCCCTAGGGGACCTGCTAGTAGAGTGAGCGTGCATTGGGCTGTGAACTTCAAAGTTGGCAGTTGGAAACCACCAATATCTCTGAGGGAGAAAGATGAGGCTTTCTAGTCCTGTGAAGTTACAATCTTGAAAACCCACAGGGCCAGTTCTACCCTGTCCTCTCAGGTGGCTATGAGTCATCATCGACGCAATGGGAGTGAGTTTGGAGTTTGGCATTTAGACAAACACTTCTCATAGTGAAGCACATTAAAAATAAATAAACAAATGGGCACACGTAGCCTTGAAAGAATAAAAAGTCAGTAAAGGATTGTAAAGGCAGCCTGGGCTATGATGGCTCTGTGACTCAGTAGTTTGCCAAAAGCTGGAGATGACTCAACAGTATCTAACTAGGCAGGAATAGAGGATCGTGAAAGAGGTCAAGAGACTGAGAGAATGGGTGTGTGACCATGAGTGTAAGTGTGACAGTGTATGGGAGTGGGTGTCAGAGAGTGAGGATGTGCATCTGCATAGATGTGTGTGAAAGTGATTGAAAGTGATCTTGTTTGAATATTTGTGACTGCATGTGTGTGAGCATACGTTTATTTTAAATGTCTGCATGTGTGTGTGAGGAAGCAGGTGGGAGAGGAAAAGAGAGGAAGAGAGATGGATTTTGAATGGAGTGGTCAGAGAAGCCATCAGACTCTGTCGGAAGCAAGCATCTGAGCTTCCCTAGTGGGATTGTGGATGACGATCATGTATACTGCTGGGAGATAAAAATTACAGGCAGACGGAGAAGTCGATGTCAACAGGAAGCATCCTGAGGTGGAACTCACTGGGCATTTTGACTGCTGAGAAGTGAAGAATGACTGCACCCTTGTGAGCAGAGAGAGGCATAAAGATGGGATAGATGTTATTTTGAAACATGATGGGAAATCACTGGGAGGTTCTCAGCAGAGGAGAGAGATGATCTCATGTGCACTTTCACCTCTTAAAACCATTCTGTGTGACAGAATATCAAGAGCCAAGGGGCTAGGGACCATGGCTCTTCTGCTTCCCAGTTAAGCCGTCATGGACATGTCACTTAGCTCCCTCAAGTCTGATGTTTCCCTTTACCACGTTTGACCAGTCCAAATACTGTGCCCGTATTTCTGTGTGTGCTTTGCCTTGGCATACTTTCTGTTTGGACCCATACTCAGCATACTGTCACCTGGCTTCATGCAGTAAAGGACTGATGGGAGATAGGGGTCTCTCTCCGTAAACAATTCCCAAGTTATGAGAAGGTTAAAAACAAACACATCGAGTCAATTTTCTTAAAGTCTTTTTTTTTTGTATCTGTTGTGATATGATTTTTCTGGAGGCGAATATCTGGAGACAAGCAAATGGGCAGGAACAGAGATGGCTGCCTGCTGCTCCTCTTGTCTGGCCTTTCCCTTCCACACACCAGATGAGGGAGGGGGCCCCCTTTTAGAAGGCTATGTGAGTCTCAAACTCACTGGGGATACTCAGCTTCACGCCTGACTAGGCCAAGCAGTCTTTCTCCACTTCTTCTGGGACAGTCTGAGAACTAGTGGTTGCTTCATCACCTCTACCTCAGTGTTTCTTTTGTAGAGCAGGATCTCTTGGGATACCTTTGTGCTACTATGAAGCCTTCTCGGGACTGTGTATGGCTGACTTCCTTGTTCCTTCCCTTGAAAACAGTAGAATCTCTCTGGCAATAACAAATCTCCTGGAGAACACATGTGACTATTAACTATAAAGTCAGCAATTTGAATCTACCAGCTGCCCCATTGGAAAAAGACGCAGTTTTCTGCTCCCTTAAACAGCTACATTCTGAGAAAACCAAAGGGGCCATTCCATCCCACCCTCCAGGGTCTCAATGAGTCACTTGATCGTAAGATTTTGGTTGGAAAGTTTGAGTTATCCACCTCAACGAATGAAACACCCCCTTTCCCTGGTGAACCTCTGTATGAGCAGTGTCAGCATCACTAACCCTACAGTGGCCCTTTGAATGTACACCTAGACATTCATACACAGGTTGACAGCTGGCTCACGGCTTTGCCCCATTCCCTGGACAAATCTTGCTCTCTTGTCAAACATGGACTCCAGGGGAAATTTTCAGTCACCATGACTATTCATCAAAGTGTATTCATCAAGAGTGTAATCATTACAATAATAATTATTATTTCAAGGACATTATTTCTTTTAACTCGTGCCCCAACAGTATGCATATATCATATAGAAGTATCAGGATTCCCCAACAAATAATAAAAGACAACAGTTAATGACTACTTGTGCCAAGTGTCATTGGAAGATTGTTCTCTGCTCATTCTGTTCTCATAATTATGATATCATTCAGGAACCACGGCAGGTTTCCTTTTCCAATAATGTCACAGTGGCATCCCCTTGCCCCCATGCCATTCTTGCTACCTGACTTTGACCCTCCCACCATCCAAAAGTGATGTCTACCTCCTCACCACTTGAATTTGGGAAGGTTTATGGCTGTGATGCTATGTATATAACAAGGTAGAGCAAAAAGGGCAATCAAAGTTCCTGCTTGGGGCCCTTGGGGTTCTCACTTCTGAAAGCTAATGTCCATCTCACCATGAGGAAACCAACTCATTTCATAGAGATGAAAGGTGTGGCACGAGAGAGCCTACAAGGTGTGCGACCAAAAGCCATCACCAAGGCACCAGGTGATTGTTGGAAGTGGGTGGTCCATTTCTCAGAGATTCTTTGTATTGACACGTTGGGACCAGTAATAAACTCTCTGCAAGATTTTACCTAATTGCAGAGCCACGATGACAAGAAATGATGACTTTAAGAAACTAGATTGAATAATTTAAGGCCTGAGAGTTTAGATCCAGTGGAGTTGATGATGCTTTGGGTTCTCACCCTCAAGGTGAGTGGTTCAAAACTACCAGCTGCTCCCCAGGAGAAAGGTGAGGCTATCTCCTCGCATAAAGATTTATTGTCTCAGAAACCCACAGGGGTCATTCTACCCTGTCCTGTAGGGATGAGTTGCAATCAATAAGGTGACAGTGGGTTTGAGAGGGGAAGGCGATCTGTTACACAACAGTGGCTAACTAGTTGACGTAGGTGTTCTCATTGCATTCGGGTTAGGAAAGACAACCCTGCGGTGAGGAAAGAGTAACTCACTAATTAATGAATTCTCTGACTTTGGGCAGCTAGCTGCAGAGTTGACAGTTCAAGCCCACCGGCTGTTCCACAGGAGGAAGGTGAGGCTGTGGAACCCATAAAGAAAACCCCAAGGACTTTGGACAGCAATGACTCTCCTGTTCCACACCTCTCAGCTCTATGAAACGTAGGTCAGCAGTGACTCAGAGCTGACGGGTTTGGAGTATGACATTGCTACCAGCGCTGGTGGGACAATGTTGAAAGCACTCAGCTATTGATGAAACGTCTCCATAGGCAAAAGCATCAGCAGTCTGATTTCCATGAAGGTATGCCGCCTGAGAGACCCACAGGAGACACTCTCCCGTCTGAGTGAGTTACTGTTAGAGTCAGCTCCACAGCAGCGGGGATCACCTGTTTGGACGATCGACTTAACATGCATGTGGAATCTAGCAAGGTCCATTTTCTGTTTTCAACATCCAGGCTTTCATTTCTTGACTTCTTTCATCCGACCCTGAGGCCCCCCCACCCCTTGTGCTCTCTTGTTGCTAATTTGTTTGGGGGAGAGGTGCCCTGGGGTTTCCACTTTGTTTCCTATCTGTTGTGGCAAGGGGCGGAGGGGACAGCCACCTGACAGTGGCACAAAGGAAGAGCAGACACCATGCCCTCCCAACAACTTACTCTGGGGAAACTTTGGTGGGTTGTCGTTGACATCGGTCAGTGTGATCGTCACTTTGGTTGTCCCTGAGAGTCCACCCATGTGTCCGCCCATGTCCTTGGCCTGGATCACCACGTGGTACTCCTCCTTGGCTTCCCGGTCCATGTTGGGCAGGGCTGTCCTGATGATGCCTGCATGGAAGAGCAAGGGGCCAAAAGAAAGCATGAGGTTCCCTGTAGACCCACTAATGAGCATTGATAACAACCGGATACGAAGAAGCAAGTGAGACTTCCCTAAAGTTCTAGGTGATGGAGAGGTCAAGATGAATCAAGTGGCTGCTACACTTACAGCAGAAACCCCAGGGTGGGATAAAGGCCCACCACTCTCTGCTAACTGAAATGTGAGAGGGTCAAATCCACCCAGAGGAGGGTTCAGAAGAAAACTCAGGAAATCTACTGACATACAGAAGTCGTGGGAACTGGAGAACACCGTGACACCAATGCAAGTGAGCTGGCCATGAGCTACAACCCACTTGGCAACTGGTCTGGTATTTTCTTTTTGCCTCCAGAAAAGAGATCATTTCTCCAGGCAATTCTAAACCAAAGCTCCATACCTGCGTCATAATAGCGCTGTTAATAATGTGACAGTTATTAAGAGAGACTTCATACTTTTTATCATTGCAATAATAATGATTAAATATTGTTAAGGATCTCTTTAAGAATACATTTTTGTATGATTAATATAGAATGAAAATCTCATTTCCTTTAATACATGAACACATGTAAGAACCCCTGTGAACTCAAATAGGACCCGGAAATGTTCCCCTGACTGATGTATGTGAAGGGCCAATGCCTGCGTGTCCACAGTTAATGCCATGCTCTGGGTGACCAGGAGAAACTTCGAGAAGTCTCTCTCTGCGTGTTATGCTTAGCAGCATTTCTAAAATTCACATTAAATTAAAAATTGGAAGCATATATTTTATATAATACATTGTAGTTGCACTATTAATTTCTATAACAAAATATAAAGTATAAAGCAGAGATTAAGCTACTGCTGTATAGCCAATTCCAATTCAGAGCGACCCTCTAGGGAAGAGTATCGCTGCTGCTGTCAGTTGCTAGGACTATAAAGGTTTGCAGAGGTAGAAAGCCTCACTTGTATCCTTAGAAGTAGCCTGCTGGTTTCAAATACAGACTTTGTGGCTAGCAGTCCAACTCATAACTCTTTACACCACGAGGGTTGACAAGCTGACATACATACTCTCCTTATCAAAGAACCACAGTGGTCTGCTACCACTTGCAGTGACAAGAGTACGTGAAGGACAGATTCCCATGTGATCATGGACTCTGGCGGGTTTGCTGGCAGACAATAGCGTCCGCTCACTCTAAGCTTCAAGTAGCATTGGATGCTTTTTAATAATACAAATAAATGGCGCTTGTGTGTAAATATTGTGAAGAAAATATAAACAGATTCTTGGATTAATCCTGTGGACCAGCTGCTTCACAGGATGTGGACATGCACTTCATTCTGTAAGGGGATCCACCGATCTGGTTTGGGATAAATGAAGTAAAATTGGCTTGCTTGTCGTTGTGCTTTGGCAGAACATCTGCAGAGTCTCCTTGCTGGAAGCTAATAGCCACTGGGGGCAAATACACTGAGCGGGCAGGATTGGGGAAATGCCCAGCCATAAATATGCTTAGTTTGTCATGAACACTTGCCAACCCCCACACCCAGTTCTGCACGATGATCTCAAAAAGCGTGTGTTGAGAACTGAGCATTGGAGAAAGACCCTCTGGTTCAATGGTTTTTGAATTTGAATCTTCAGATAAGTCCCTTCTGGCATGGAAGGAGTTTTAGAATCCCGTTGGTTATTATAGGAGTCCTGGTAGAGTCGTGGATTACGCTTTGGCCTACTAATCATAAGGTTGTTAGTTTGAAATGACCAGTCACTCCTTGGGAGAAAAACAAGGTTTTTTACTCTCCTAACAAGTTACCAACTTAGAAGCAGCACAGTCTACTCTGAGCTACAGCCTCTGCGAGGCAGAAACGGCTCCATCGCAGGGAGCTTGGTTTAGAGTTCATGTGTTACTGTAGCTGGAAGAAGCACTAATGAACATATATGACTGAATGGACACCAGATTCAGGCCCCATTGCCCACCTCTCACAAAAGTCCCGTGAGACATGCGTCATTCCATGTCCAGTGTACATGTGTGGAAGAAAAGAAAGTCCTACAGGTAGAAGGAACAGTGCCCACACCTGATGTCAAGCCCTTTGTACCTGTTTGGGCTTCCACCGAGAAGTAGGGCTGCCCTTCAAGGATACTGTACACGAGCTTGGCGCTGTTTCCATAGGTTGGGTCATCGGCATCTGAAGCTGTCACCTGGATGACCGATGTTCCTGGAAAAAGAAAACGAAAGGCATTATTAGTCACCCTGCAGCTTTTCTAACACTGTTCTTGCTCATCGCATTGCATGTGAAAATGAAAATACGCAGGGGGATGGAGGTGGGTCAGGGATAGCCCGTGATTTTTCCATGCACTTATTAATTTTCCTGAGATTGGGGGGGAAGTCATTTTCCTTCACTTCCATCTTTCCATTTGTCACTCTTATCCTTTGAAAATAAGCTTTCCGTATGTATAGCACACCCTGCCAAGCATGGCAGTTGAACAAATAATATGAGCGTTATTGCCAAAACATTCTAATACCCGTGCCATTGAAATGTTCAGTATACCAAATAATTAAATAAACACCTTCCCAAAGAGTATAATAAATGATCATTAATGATGAGCTGCCTTTCATGAAAGGACAGAGGGCAATCTTCCATCTGCAGCTGAGCAATAAATACATCATTTTATTGTTGCTTTGCATGTCATAAAATTGCTGCTAATCTTACAGTTTAATTAATTTATGGCTATAAATATTCCACACTATGCTGTTCCCCACTGGCATGGGTGGTAAGCGCATCTTGAATGGGTCTAGTAAGCGTATCACGGGAATGACCAGGGAACATCTGCTGAGACCCGAGGCTAGCATTCCTGGATCACAAGTGAGGGTACCAGGGAAGGAAGGTGGGCCGGGTGCCTTTTATCTTGAAAATCCTGTCTGTCCTGTTGTTAGGGTCACTAAGAGAAGGTACCTATGTACAACAGAACCCAATACTACTAGGTCCTGCTCTATTCTCCTGACTTTTGTTTGAGCCCATCGATGGAGCCACTGTGTCAGTCCATCTTGGCAAAGGTTTCCTCTTTTTCGCGGCTCCGCCACATGATCCAGCACGGCCCTGTTCTCTGGGGACTGACGTCTCCTGATAAACATGGCCAAGTATTTGAGAGACAGTCTCGCCATCCTTGCCTCTACAGGACATTCTGACTGTACTTCTTCCCAGACCATTTTATTTGTAATTTTTGGAAGTCCATTGCATTTTTAATATTCTTTGCCAGCAATATAATTTAAACACATCGATTCTCTCTTGTTATTAGGTGACATCTACTATGAGACCTCCTGTGACCCTGAGCACAACAGAATGAAACACTAACTGCACTGCCATCCTTACACTATTCCCCATGTCAGAGCCCATGGATGCAGCCATAGTGGCAATTCATCTAATTGGGGGAACGTCCTCTCTTTTGCTGACCCTCTACTTTGCCAAACAGGATAAGCTTCTCCTGGAACTGGTCTCTCCTAACAAGGTGGCCAAAGTACGCAAGAGGAAGTCTCATCATTCTTACCTCTAAGGAGGACCCTGGCAGTATTTTTCCTGAGACGACCAGCTTGTTCTTTTAACAGTTCATGGTATTTACAAACCCCAATATTAGATCAGCATTAATCAAAACATAGCATGTCGGGATGCCAAATCTTCAAGACAGAACACTGGAAGGTGAGGCCAGCAATGAGGAACTTGGGTACTGGTTACAAAATGGAAAGTCTGAATCCACAGAGGAGCTCCAGGGGAAGGACCTGATAGTGTACTTACAGAAAAAGTGCAGCCTCTGAACAACCTACTGATCATGATTCTGCTCGGACATAGATAGGATTGCCAGGGGTCCCAATCAACTCCAGGGCAACTGGCTTTGGTTGTTGGCTGGTTTCCTCTTATATGTGACAGGTACAGAGGCACTAAAAGGAGAGAACTACCTCCCTAGAGGTGGGACACATACTTATACTCTGCCAGACATTCCTGCTGACAAGACACATGAAGCTATGCTAGAGTCCTGAATCGAGAGGTGCCAGGTTGAGAGCCGTCAGTGTTGAGATGTTTTCCCTGCTACTGAATTCACAAGACTTCCCACTCACTAGCCTGTGATCTTCCTGCATTCAGCACCAGTACAAGCGTTGTATGAATCTGAAGAGGCATATTATAGATTGGTATCAGACAGATGGAGTGATATCAAACTTATAGACTTGATCTGGACCGGGCCAAGATGTTTTCTCAATGTACAATTGTTCTTTTAAACAAAACTCTTTATGCACATATAATTGTCTCTGAACTTGTTTCTCTACTCAACCCAAACTCATATATGTACTGAGTATGTAAACCATGCAGCATTATGTTGACATATATACATCACTCTGTGTATCACATGGCATTATTCACTAACTATGCATATATGTTCCATAGCATCATATATGTCACTATCTAGAACATGTAGCATTATACAAGTGAACATGTATACATGCCTGTATACTTACCCACCTATATATTTTTGTCTATAAGACAAAAATGAATATCCACTACTCATGGAGCAGAATTCCCCTCATGAATATCCTAAAAAGGTTTCTGAGGTTGTGTAAATCCTTCCAGGGTCAGACAGCCTTCTGTTTCTTGCAATAAGTGGCTGGTGTGTTTTAATCACGAACCTTTCAGTTTCCAGTCCACAGCACGACCAGTATGCAGCAAAGTCCTGAGTTTATGCAAACCATCAATTTTGAACTCTTTCTGAGTGGTAAGTACTATTGTAGACACTGCAGATTTACTGCAGATTTATCATGGTCGCTTCTTTGTGTGTCCATCATGGGGCAAGAGGCCAAGGGCTCATTTGTGTGTGTTTGTTTCTGGAACTCTGCTAACTGCGCTGCAAGCCCTCTTAATTTTCCATCCATTTTAGTTGATTTCAAGCATGATTCCCCTCTACCTCCTTTTAGAGATGACACTATGAAAACTCAGAAAGGCATAGGATTGTTCTGAATTCACGTGACTGGTCTGAGGCATCGCCAGGACTTGAATCCACACTGTCTGAGAGATAAGGCAATACTCGCCACGCTAGGTGAGTCTGGCAAACATCTGGAGACAAAATGAACCCCTACAGGTGGGGAGAACAAAATATGCTCCGTGGATTAGCCGCTCTCCTGGCTGGTGACACCCCAAGACTCAGGTCTTTCTTGACACTGCTGCCCTAGACTTCATGGGATTGCTTTACCTCTTTCTGTTTCATGTGAGACCTCAGGTAAATACCACTGAAAGACCAGGCAGGGAAAAAGGACAGAGATAAAGGCGAGAAGTGATTTAATGATTGGCCTGTCTTGACTGAAGTATGACAGGACCTTGACTTTTCTTAAAGGACAAGGAGGAAGGGGAGGAAACTTAGGTTGGGGTGGAGGAGGAGAACATTTTTTTTAATAGGAGATTCTATATGCAGGTGGGAAGAGCTAAGCACTGTGCAATTGTTTCTGTACCTACCTTTGTGGAGCGAGTACATCCCCATCCTCCATGCCCGATTTTCTCATCTATAATATGGGTGGGTTAGTCCTGCTGGTTCTTAAATTCACTTCCCGTCTAAAGCTCAGGCTCAACCCTGATCAGGAAAGTTTCACTCAGTGTCTCAAGAACAAATCACACTTCATCTAGGCTGCACGCTGCCCAAAGGACCACTAGGATGTGCATTACAAACTTCCGAAGAAATGCACTAGCCAGAAGACAGTGGTCCATGGAGGAAATATTGGCAAGAAGTGTCTTCAGGTGTGCTAGAAAGTCAAATTGACGTCTGATTGATTACCCCAATGGATGGTGGCTGGTGCTGGGGTTAAAGAGGACATCCTAAATCCCCTAACAGCTCTGAGGACATTTGATCAATTTGTCAACCTGTTTCTACCTTGACCTCTCGGGTGTAAAATACAGTACAAGGCCCGAACTCAATGCAAACATGATTTGTTTTCAAGACCAAATGCAGTTATGTACATCATCAATTAGCACAAAACCTACATGCACCAAATATTACAATTGCCTTGCTCAGTGAACATCAAGATGTACTAGTGACTGGACACACATCAGCTCTAATTTCGCAGGACTATCTGTCTTTTCATTTTACAAAGGCGGAACCAAAGACCCCAAGACTAGATGTCACTGACTGTATGTCCTGCAGTGATAAAGCACAAAAACTGGGTTTCTTACCTCTATCCTGGTTCACTCGCCCTTTTTATAGTTTAGATATCAAAATATCAAGGGAACTTTAAATCCTTGAAAGTTCAGACAAAAATAAACCTCTATTGTTGTTGATTTCAGCTTAGTAGGTACATCATGACTTCTACTTCCAGGAGAATGGAAGGGGCTGGCATCCCAACCCCCCTCAGGGATACCAGTCCCAGAGGGAGACCAGGTGTTCTCCGGTATACGTACCCACATTGGAACGCTCGGGTACGTTGGCATGGTAGGTTTCGTGCAGGAACTCGGGAGGGTTATCATTAATGTCCTGGACTTTGACAATGAATTCTGACGGCGGCTCCAGTGGTCGGTTGGTGTCCCGGTCAACGGCCTGAGCCATGAGCGTGTACTGGGCTCTCTCCTCTCGGTCCAATGTTTTGGTGGCATGAATGTTTCCTGATTTGTCATCAATCACAAAAATGGTCCCTGCTCCTTCACCTGAGAGAATGTACTTGATGTTCCCATCGCCAGCATCGATGTCGGAATGAAGCTGGGAAAACAAATTGAGAAGGGTCCATATTCTGTGAGGATGCGTGTGTGAGACAGACACACTTGCTTCTGCCCATGACAATATGCTGAACTTGCACGCACGGGTGCACGCACGGGTGCACACACATACCCATACACACAGATACGCACACTCAGACATCTCCCCCCATTCTACAAACAGAATCTCAACCAAGAGCATTGGCTTGGCTAGCATTCAACATGCGAGGAGCAGTGACGGATTCCCACATGGAAACAAACAAACTTTGAGTTTCCCTGCTTTCTCTGTGTGTATGTTTGCCTGGACACAAACAATTGAGATGATTATGTAGGGCTAGAATCATTTCGAAATAAAAGTCTGTTTAATATTAAAGCATAAACAAAGTGACTCCTTTTTCCTTTTCCTATGAAATTTCACAAAAGATGTTCCGTATACATATTTATACTGACAGATACACACTGGTATGCATGCACTACTATTTTACCATTAAGTGCTTGTTGGACACATTGCTCTTCATCTTTTTTGTTCTTCTGCAGTAAATCCAGATGCCTCTTCTCTTCCTAGAGGTCTATACAGATCGATCTCCTCTACTCTCCGGCTGCTATTGCTATTCATCTTAATCAATCCTCTTTCAAGGGGCTCTTCGGTGATTCACAGGTATTTGTTACACTAAGCCATTCAACAGACTAGAGTGCTCCACAAGACCTGCTCTGCAGCACACAGAGCTTGAGGAGCTGGGGTGTGCCCTGACTGGCACAAAGATCCCCTTCTCTCAGCATAAAGGATGGAATAACTCAACGGACACAAGCAGCTCCTTAAACCACAGAAGAGACTTTCTATACCCCTACCCCCTTCATAGGCCTCTGACAAAGTCTAGGGACAAGATGTCACATGCCTAAATCCAGACTCTGCAGGGCCATGAAAATGACCATTCTCCTAACCACTACTCCTGTGGCTTTCTGTCTGTACTCACTCTGCTGTCTGCTTGGAACCGAAGACTACTTTTCCTCCTCCGTTGTCCATTTCTGCAGCTGTCACCTTCACCTGACCTCCCCTGTCTTCAGAATGTCCATCAAGGAAAACGATCAGCCCCTCTCAAACCCTTGTCATGGGATTCATGAGGAACCAAATGGTCAGAAAGGGCGGGACTTAGCTACCCTCTAGGAAAAGCCACTGTCAAGGACAAAGCTTTATTCAAACAGCATTTCTCATCATTGGTACATGATCATGAGATCAAATTATGCTATCATGTAATTGAGCTATTACATAATTACAAAGAACACATCTTTCTTATAAAGCTATTTTTATATGACATTATTATCACTACAATGAAGACTTAGAGAGCTTTGAGCAACTTATCTGCATTCAAGAGCAACATGGAACACTTTAAAAAACAACTGTCTCGGCTGTTTGCCATTCCACAAACATGTCTAATCAGTTTGCAGTACATCCAGGAAACACCTAAGGATTCAGTTCGGGAGATACCTGTGCCTTTAGGGATAAGTGACAAGATGGCTTTGTTTGGGGCCCACAGTGTGTCAACAGAGAAAGAAAAAGGATGCATGGCCTGTCGTGATATTATGGCCAAAGCAGTTTCTGAGTAAAACAGGTAGTCAGTCGATGGTACCCAATGATTGAGGAGAGTGACCCTTCCCTTCCTTAAACAGGAAGAACCCTGGCCCAGATGAACTGGGTGTGCTTGTGTCTCGGTCTTAAGGATGGGGTGGGGGAGATGCTGCTTTCATCAACAGCATCCCAATCTCTAACAACCTTATTAGACAGAATTGAACTGCCCCCACGCAATTTCCAAGGCCACACATCTTTATAGAAAAGCCATTCCCATCTTTCTCTTGTGGAGTGCCTATGGTCAGTTTGAACCACCTACCTTCTGATTAGGGGCCAAAACTAAGGCAGCACTAAGGCTGCTTTGGATGGAGCTCTGCTAATGGATGAAGAATTGAGAAGTCCAAGGAATATTACCTTTGTGTGAGCCCCTCACATGGAACAGTTTCCAGGGATTCAGATGTTCTGCAGATACGTTGCCACTTTTATGGGAATTAAACATACCTTTCTTCTCCTCATTTTCTTTTCCCATGGCCAAACAACTAAATGAATCAAGCAATCTGCTCTTTATTTTTTCCTACTCTGCTTTCTGAACTGAAACCTGAATGTAAAATTAATTTCCCCACACCAATACAGATGATGTGTGCAACTGATAACAATATTCTCTATGAGGGGACCCCCACTGGAAGTTTGGGCAGTCATTCCATGGATCAGGGGACTGACTGCTTGCTGGAACAACACAACTCCGCTCTAATTCCAGCCTGCCCTCCTAGTTAACTCTTTCTTTGCTAGCGATATCTGCAAGTGTGTGAGGGCGGGCCACACTTCACTTTTTTCTGGGTATCGCAGAGTACTTCCAGGACATAAAGTCAAAGACCTTCGGGAAGCAAGCCATCTAACCATTTCTTTACTTATGGTGCTACCTCCAAAGGAGGACCCCTAAAATCCACACATTTTATTTCTCTATTTCTCCATCCAACCTGACTTCCGACTCATGCGTGAGCCCAGATTTTGAACATCACTCTCAATGAGGGATTCTTCCCTTCCCCTCTTCTTCTATGCTTCCTTCTAGTAGCCATGTCAAGAGCCTACTCCACCAAGCTATTGAAAAAGCTCTCCCATCCTGTCCCTTCTGCTACTTCCACCTTCAAACACCCATGGTCCACCACTCAAGAAATTCCCTCAGGGAGAAGATTCAATTGTATTTGAATAATTCATGAATGTTTCCTCCAATATTCAAGTGTAAAACCCTTGGTCTTGGGCGAAGTCTCTCCATCTATCTCCTCAGCTTAGGGCATCCTTCCCGTAGTTAACTCCCCTGTGCTTCTGTTCCCCTGGTCTGTTCAGCATCTTTCTGTTTCTGCTATAACACATAAAACACCCCTTTCTTTGGTATATCTCTTCTAAAAGAACTGTCCCCCACCTTGAGTAAGAAGGCTGTCAATCTAATCTGAAGGTATTCCAAAAATATCAAAACATAAATGTCAAATGATGCTTTCAAATGTCCCAAGAAACTAAGTGTTACAATCCACAGGGCTCACAAATTACCATCCTTCAAATATAGATGAATAGGTGTGTGTGTGTGTGTGTGTGTGTGTGTGTGTGTGTGTATGGATGGATGGTATGTTGGTGGATGGATATATTGGTAGATGGGTGGATAGGTAGATAAGTGAGTGGAAGGGCAGATGGCTTGAATTACTGAATAAGAGCAGTCTTACCCTGCCCACGAGCACAGGGTCGGGCCCGGTGTACTCCTCTATCACAAAGAACTGGTTCCAGACCCAGCCTCTTTTGGAGCGCTGCAGGACCTGGCCCTCCTTTCCCTTCTCATGGTGCCCATGCAAGGAGGGCCGCAGGTGGCTCCGCCGCTCCATGGCGAAGGCCTGGCTGTGGCACAGCATGCCCAGGCACAGCAGGACAGCTTGTAAACAGTAGTTCTCCCTCATTTTTGGTTACGTGGTAGGCACAGGAGAATGTGGCCGTCACCCCTTCTGCCAACCAGGTGATGGCTTTCACGACGGGGGCCTCCCTGGAGTGTCACGCAGATCTTTCTTGGAACGGAATGTCTCTGCTTGCTGAACACATCCCGTCAGGGCTGCCCACTTTCCCAGTCGGTTTCTGGAAGCAAAGAAAGAGATCCTATTAGTCGCAGATCCCATCCCTCCTCTTTTCAATTGCATTCAGTAAACAGGTGTGTGGCATGGCCTTTGCCCTCTTCCTGCTTATCAATATACGTGCCAAGTAAGACTTCAAGGACTAACATGAGGATGACATACATGTGCTGTTCAATGTTACTACAGGGGTCTGGGTGCTTAGTGTATCCTTTTTTAGCTATTGGCTATGGGGAAGCTAACTGACGTCTATGAGACAGCTTGCTTACTTTTGGAATGTGAATAATAATCGTTGCAAGGTTGCACATGGACTAAGTGAGTAAAGTATACTAGGGTCTTACCATGGTGCCAAACCCTCCATATGTGTCGTGATATGCTTTCTAACATGGAAGGCTAATATTCTGTGGGGGAGCAGAAGAAGACTCAAGAGGTCTATTGTAGATGGTGAACACTTTAGGGGGAGGAGGCGATACCATGAATGGTCTACAAATGAGGCTCACTGGAGTGTGAAGTGAGAGGACAGGATGAGTATGCAGAAGAAACAGAAGTCCCAAGGCCCTGAGCTAACTCACACACAGCACAGCATTCTCCGATATTTTCATGCCCTGAAAGTGGAATTAAGGAGTCCAAGAACCACAACTACAGCTATAAATGGAGGTGGAGAGAAGATTCCCAGAGACCAGGAATGTCCACCCAAAGCTTGATTGCTAGATTAATGGTTCTGCATCTCCCTGGTGGATCACTTACTCAGTAAGCTTTGCTCTTATAGGTTCTGAGTTTCGTGCAAAAAAAACAAAGACCATGTATTAGCCTGGCAGCCACATAAAAGAATAGGTCAAGGTCTCGCCAACCAGAAATAGAAAACCATGATGAATTTTATGGGGGGGCTTGCCGTGTGGTCAAGGGGCTTGTTTCTGACACCCACCATGAGCCAGCCACTCAGTAAAGATAGATCACTAATCACTAACACTTCTGCACACCACTTTTAGGTTTCTAACTGCACTCATATCTACACACTGAGCAGAAGTCTGGTTTTGCTTGGCAGTTCTTCATTCCTGTTCCAGGTTCTGCTGCTGGAAACTTGACTGTCCCCCAGGGAACTTCCCAGGCCCTCCCTGCTAATCTTTTCTCCTTACAGTGTTCTGGCTTGCAAAACCAGACCATGCACTTCCACCTTCCACCACTCCAAAGTGAGAGACTTCTCAGAAAACTGTTTAGTGAGGATGACGTGTTGATAATGAGGGTTTTCTCTCAACACTGATGTGTCTACATGAAATCAATGAGCTTATTCATCAATATAGCAATGACTACCACTTTTTACAGGAATCCTTTGTTAGCACAAGTAGTTAAGTACTAGACTACTTAGAAGTCAAAAGCTGGACACTTGAAACCCATCCACAGGATTCTTCAGAAGACATATCTAATGATGTTCTTCTGAAAGAAGGCAGTCTCTTAAATCTTGCAGAGCCTGTACACAGAGTGTGACCAGGAGATGCCATCAACTGTCCTGCACATAGTGTCATTGTGAGATGCCATCAACTCAGCTGATAATGGCAATGAGATGCAAACAACCCACACATTGCACAGGTGAAGAATGGATAAAGAAATACACAAGAAAAAACTACACATGGCTAAAAACACAAGGGTGAAACTATGAAGCACTTCATGGCAGGGACGGGCCAGGAGAATATGATGCTGAGAGAAATTAGTCAATCACAAAAAGATAAATATTGTGTCAGGCCACTGTTATAAGAAACAATGATCAAAATAAGACCTTTCAAGCCAACAGGTACAGATTTGGGAGGTTACCAAAAGGGAGGAGGGCACAATATAGAAGAGTAAGCAGTTGGCTAAGGGTTAGCAGTTCTTAACTTAGGTGAGGGGGAAGATGGTAATCAACAAGAGGAGGAAGATATATTGAAGAAGGGGTCGGAGGGGTAAGTTATGGGGCAGGGGGAAAGGCTAAAATCTCTTTAATTCTGAGTATGAAATTGATAATCTGAAACATTAAACCACCATCTAATTCACAATAAAAATGTTCAAACCAAGCAAAAAACATCTTTGTCTAGTTCTGTGTTATCTGGATGTATGAAGTAGGTGGGCAGGAAAAACAAGGCATGGATCTTGGTATTATAGTTGGCCCACTTGGGGTATAGATAGACTCGACTCTGCATATTGTATCTACATCCTACGATCCAGGGCAAGTCAATGAATTGCTCTGAGTTCTTGTGTTGTCTTCTCTGAAGAAAAGGTGATTGAGAAGAATGGCTGCACATACAGGATTGAATACACAGTCAGTGAAGTGGACAGATGCTAGGAAGACAGGCAGAGAAGTCTCCTCACAGCAGAAAGAGAAGGACT
Organism: Nesogale talazaci; assembly: GCA_004026705.1. Taxonomy (NCBI): domain Eukaryota; kingdom Metazoa; phylum Chordata; class Mammalia; order Afrosoricida; family Tenrecidae; genus Nesogale; species Nesogale talazaci. The sequence goes on along the minus strand of PVJH01009145.1, from coordinate 31,070 downwards.
CATCTTGATGGTGGTCCTGCTTTAAGAAGGAGGAGGAGATGGTTCTCTGAGTGATAAAACAGAATTTAGGAAAGATGAAGCCCTCAGAACAGTAGTGAGAGTATTGATATTATGAGAGTAGGGTCAAGGTCAGGGAGAGAGAGTGGGAAACCATCACAAGATAAGATATATACCTCTCCAAGGGAGTGAATTACAGAAATGTAGATGAAGGTAGACAATGGACAGTATAAGATAAGAAGTCATAATAACAACATATAATGGTTCAAGGATTCAAAAGGTGGGAAAATGGAGGAGAGAAGGGAATAAAGGGGAGCTGATACCAAGGGCTCAAGTAGAAAATGTTTGAAAATGATGACGGCAACGAATGTGCAAATATAGTTGATATAATTGATGCACAGAATGTTTTACATGAGCTGTGGAGGTCAAGAATCTTAACAGACCCATAACAATAGAAGAAATAGACAAGGTTATCAAGGGATTACCAACAAAAAAAATCACCTGGAACAGATAGCCTTACAAGGGAATTCTACCAAGCATTCAGGGAAGAACTAACACCAATCCTACACAAGCTCTTCCAAAGCATAGAAAAAGATGGCATACTCCCACAACCCCTTCTATGAAGCTAGTACAACACTGATACCAAAACCAGGCAAGGATTCCACAGGAATTGAGAACTACAGACCAATATCCCTAATGAATATTGATGCAAAAATCCTTAATAAAATACTAGTCAATAAAATACAAACGTATATAAAACAAATAATTCTCCAAAACCAAGTGGGGTTCATGCCCAGAATGCAGGGGAGGTTCAACATACGAAAGACCATTATTATCATTCACCACATTGACAAGAGAAACTCTAAGAACCACATGATAATATCAATAGATGCAGAAAAAGTATGTGACAACATCAATTCTTATTTAAGACACTCCAGAAAATAGGAAAATCCCTCAAGACAATGCAAGTTATAGAGGAAAAACCAATAGCCAATGTAATGGAGAAATGACAAACACTATCACACTAAAAAAGGGGATCAGACAAAGATGTCCCTTATCCCCACTCCTATTCAATATTGTACTGGAGGTTTTAGCTAATAGCAAAAGGCAAAGGAAAGACATCAAAAGTATTCTCCTAGGGAAGGAAGAGGTGAAATTATCACTATCTGCAAATGATATGATTTTATATATGGAAACCCCCAAAGCTCCACTAGGGGATTACTAGAAGCAATAGAGGAGTATGGCAAAGTGTTGATACAAGATCAACAAGCAGAAGTTAATCGGCCTGCTATATACATCAGATAAGACTATAGGAGAGAAGCTAAAAAAGAGATATCTTTCACAATTGCCAACCACAAATTGAAATATATAGGGATATAGCTGACTAAAAGAACAAAAGATCTGTATGAAGAAAATTACAGAACACTAATACAAGAAACTAAGAATGACTTCAATAAATGGAAACATATCCCATCCCATCTCGGGGATCAGAAGACACAATATAGTAAAGAGTACCCAAGGCACTATGTAAGTTTAATGCAATACCGATACAATTACCCTCATCCTTCTTCAAAGAAATGGAAAAAACGATTACCAACTTTATATGGAGAAAGAAGTCCAGAATTAGCAGAGAACTCCTCAAGAACAAAGACATCATAGAAGAGCTTGCTTTACCTGATTTTAACACATACTATACAGCCACAATAGTCAAAACAGCAGTGGTATTGACATAATGATAGATAATCAAACCAATGGAAAAGAACTGAAAATCCAGAAATTAAAACATCAGCCTACAGACAACTGAATTTTGATAAGGGTCCAAAAATTTCAAATGGGAAACAGATACCCTTTTCAACAAGTGGTATTGGAAAAAAAATGGATATCTAACTGTAGAAAAATGAAGCAAGACCCTTACCTCCAGGCACCAGAATAAACTCAAGATGAATTACAGACATTAAAGTAAAACCCCAAACTATTAGGGCCATCAATGAGGAAATTGGGACCAACCTCAGAACACTGATACAGAGATTACATAGGCTATCAGAAATAGGGAAGAACACAAACAGAGAGAAAACACATGACACACATAGACAAGTGGTATATACTGAGGATAAAACACCTATGTACATCGAGAGATTTCACTAAAAGAGTAATAAGAGAGCAGACAGACTGGGAAAACATCTTTAGCAATGACAAATGGGATAAAGGCCTTTCAACCAAACGCTACAAAACCCTGATAGCTTCCAAGAAGAATAAAACTAATTGGCCACTGAGGAGATGGGCAAAGGAACTGAACAGAAGTTTCACAGAGGCAGAAATCAGAATGGCCAATCAATATATGAGAAAATGTTCCTGATCATTAGCCATAAGAGAAATGCAAATCAACAACAACGAGGTATCACCTAACGCCCTCACGAATAGCCCAATTCAAAAAATTAGAAAGCAACAAGTGTTGGACAGACTTGGGGGAGATAGGGACTCCTAACCACTGCTGGTGGACCTGCCAGTATGTACAGCCACTATGGAAATCAATTTGGAGATATCTAAAACAGATGGAAACTGAACTACCATATGACCCAACAATCCCCCTACTGGGCATATACCTAGAAGAGGCAAGTAAGAATCCATAAAAAGGCATCTGTGCCCCAGTGTTCATTGCAGCACAGTTTACAATCACAAGAAGCTGGAAACACTCCAAATTTCCATCAACTGATGAGTGGATTTAAAAGCTATGATACATACATACAATGGAGTACCATGCATCACTGAAAAGTCGTGATGAACATGTGAAGCACATCTTCGCATGGGAAGTGGAGGAAATTATGCTAAGCGAAGTTAGCCAAGCACAAAAGGACTTGTACAATATGACTCCACTGAGGTAAGTTTAATAATAATTATTAAAAGATGCAAAAGTGGTATCGGGAAAAATCTACAGTATACAGAAAATCCTGAGAGAAGGCCCAGGTAGTACATCTGGGACCATACTAAATCCAGGGTTAGAGTCGGAAGCCCGGATGTGGGAGGTGAGATGCTGTTAAGTAGAGCAGGAATGGGGTACTAACCCACCCAGGGGGAGTGTATTTTCTATATCTCCACAGGAAAACAGGAACCAAACTTAAATAAGGTGTTCTCAAAAGTAAATGTAGCATGAAGCAATGGAGCCGAGAACCAGTGGAGAGGTCTGAGAGCACAACCCCAATTCCAACTACCAGGGCACCTGCCTCTCCCCAAGGGGCGTTTGCCTTGGAGGTCCGAAGCAGCAGCTTCGGACAGAGATATACCTGACCACAGTACACGAGAACAAATGAAGGGGGAGGAAGATAGAATGAAGTACATCCTGGCCCACCAAGCCTTCAGGACGATATTCCCACTCAGAACTGCTGATACAATTGAGAGGACCATATAGGCAGGCCCCAATATGAAATACAGCTACCCTCACTGACCCAAGACATTTTGGGGTCAACAATGGAGACACAGGGTCAGGATTATACCCTGTTTGACCCAACCGCAACAAAAATACTAAGGGTATGCGACAGAACATAAAGCTCCAGATCAAGCACCGAAGATACACTTTGTGACCAGAGAGTGACACCCCATCCCACTCAACCAGGAGCCACTCCTGAAGGTCAATGAACAGAACTTAAATTATTTGTGGGTTTTTATATTATTATTATTGTATTTTTGCATGTACATCTACATGTTGGATATTGGGGTTTTTTTTGTTGATGTTTTCATTGTTGTCTTTTGTTTGCTTCATTATGGGATGCACTTTTTTTGAGCATGTTATTTTCTATACACGTCTATCTGGATGAGGTGGGCTGGATGGGTAGCCTAGGGGTGGGGACAATGATACTGATGGTACCCAGGTGGATGTAGGGTGGGGGGGGCTGTTGGCTGATCCAGGGATGGGGGAAGTAGCATGTGGTTCAGGATCAGTGGTGGGGGTGTAGGTGTGGAAGGTTCAATAGGGACTGATTAAGATTAATGTAATAGAGAGAAAATACTGAAACCTAAATGGAAGTTGAGCATGAGGGTGGGACAGGAGGAAGTATAGGGAAATAAAGAAAAGAACTGGGGAGTAAGGGACATTTATACAGGTTAAATACAGGCATATAAATAGGTACATATATTCATATGATGAAGTGGAAATAGATCAATAAGCATATACTTAAAGGCTAAGAATTAGGACAGCAGATAGGCATTGGACCTCCATCAGATATTTCTCAGTGCAAGGGCATTCTCATCCAGCTTGGTATCCTAATCTAATATGTCCTTGGCCTCAGACTACAATCTCCATTTCTGGCATTTCACTTTTGATTTTTGCCAGGTGCAAAGTGTTGGAGATGAGATGAAAGCATCCAGGAACTCACATTCCTTCCTCTTCCAGGCCTGACACAATCATAGAAAACAAATGTGTGCATAAGCAAATATGGTGATGTTTGCCCGGCTATCAAAATGTGTAGCATCTGGGGTCTTAAAAGCTTGCAAGTAAATAAGCGGCCATCCAACTCAGAAGCAACAAAGCCCACATGGAAGAGGCACACCAGTTTATGGGGCCAAGAGATACCAAAGGGATCAATGATCAGGTTTCAAGAACTAATCATCATAACAGTATATGCTCACTTTCCTGATATGATTGCTGACGACAAATATGTGCATAAGCAAATGTGGTGAAGAAAGCTGATGGTGCCCAGCTGTCAAAAGATGTGGTTTTAAAGACATGAAGGTGAGTAAGTGGCCATCTAGCCAAGAAGCAAGCCCACATGGAAGAAGCACAACAGTCTGCATGACCACAAGGTGTCACAGGGATCCAGTTCAAGCATCAAAGACCTAAAAAATATATCATTTTAAATGAGGGGGAATTCAGATTGGGGACCCAAAGCCCATCAATAAGTGAAGAGACATCCTCTTACAGAGGGGTTGTAGTGAGGAGATGAGCCAGTCTAGGTCCAGTGTAGTAGGAATGAAATGTTCTCAAATGCTTCCTCCCCCTGACTATCATTATCCCAATTCTGCCAGACAGATTTGGCTAGACCAGGGGATGCACACTGGAGTCGAAAATAAGGAAATTTAAGATAGATAATCCCTTGAGACTAGTGTGGAGTGGTGACACTGGGTGGAGGGATGGTGGAGTACAAAGGGGGAACAAATGTCTCAGATCTACATGTGACCTCCTCTCTGGGGTGCGGACAATGGGGGACGGGGAGTGAAGTGACACATTAGATAGTGTAAAATATGAAGAAGTAATAACAACTTGTAAATTATTGGAAGCTCATGGAGGAGGAGAAAGGGGAAAGGGAAATATGGGGAGTTGGAATTAAAAAAATAAAGAACTAGAGGAAAGAACGGAAGAGGGGGCTGAGCCCCGGTGGCCTAAATGATTGAGTGCGGGACTGTGGCCTGCGGGCTTGGCATTTTCAATCCAGCGCCGGCTCTCTGGAGCAGTGCTGGGTAGCTGCCACGACCACCAGAGGGCAGTGATGCCCCCCCAAAAATTTTTCTTAAAGAAACCCATTATGGTGAAAATATACATAGGGAGTCCATTGAGACCACATTCCTGTCCTCACTGATTCTACAGGTTCAATGAAAGAGGAATCATCTAGTTGGCATAGACAGTCACATGCTCAACTGGAAAATTGGGGGTCTGAGCCCAACCAGAGGTATTTTAAGAAAAAGATCCAGCTGGGAATACATGAGGAAACCTAGAGCCATAATAGGTTACACATAGTAGGTTACAACTGAGGAACTGCAAAGTCTGCAACTCAACTCCACCAGGGACTCCCAGTAAAAAAGATGAGCCTTTCTGCTCCCATAAACTTTTTTTTGCTCAGAAAATCCAATGGGAGTGGTTCAAGCCTGTCTGAGTGACTATTTGCATTTTGCACACTTTGTGGAAGCATTCGACTGACACATAAAGGGTCACCGAGAAGCAGAATCAACTCAAAGGCAGCCAATGACATATCCGTCATGATCACTACATACTCCCAATCAAACTCCAAATAATCTCACTCCCATTGACACCATTTCCAATGCCCTAGAAGCAAGGATTTCTAACTTAATCACCACCGTGTGCTCCATGCTGACCTCCAAGCAGACCATCGGTACAGGTTCAAGGAAAGAATGCTCAGAACCACAGATGTGAGCTTCCCACTGGCTGTTACCTACAAAAGAAGTCACAGAGAAAGAGGAAAGAGAGAGCATATGGTACAGCAAGCGCCCTGCCCACTTTCCACCATGCCAAGTATTAAGTGTTCATTCACCCGGTGATAAATTATTCTTGCATATAAACTGTGAAATGTATTTGAAAGAAAGGGTTTAATTAAAGTTGGTATTTCTGCACCTCTTTCTTCTGGATGCCATTTTGCTGTAAAACACAATTATTTCTGACACTGGAAGTGTTGAAAGTAGATGACAACTTACCTCCCCCCACCATCAACATTTTAAAGCATTTGAGCTTAATACTCATGAATTTAAGAGCTTCCCCATGACCGATAAACAATAAACTTCACTCTTTGTTTAAAAGGCATAAATATTGGCTTTCTTTTGTGGGAAAGAAAAGAGAGATCAATTTTCTTTTGAAAGGAATTCATTGGGTCCATTGTTTTTAAGTGTCTGGATACCCATATGTAATAAATAAAGCTACGTAAATGATCTATTCATGCACGTTTATGATGAACTTCAAAAAGTTATTATTCTTCAGTTTACCCCCATTCAGAAGGAAAATCCACTCAACAACTGCTTTTATCAAGTCATTCTTCTGAGAAGATTACAAAGAATACCTCATCTACTAATTGGTATACCAGCCCTAGGGTCAGTATTATGAATTCCATGATTTAAAATAACAAGGAAACAAAGCCGGAGATAAAAAGAGCAACTTGCATGAGTGTACGTAGGATCAACAACAGAGCTGGGATTTGAACCAGTACTGATGGCAGAGCCTGTTTCCTCGGGCCACTGAGCAATAACCAACTCATGTCACATGTTTGAAATCTAGAAGAAAATAATATGGACGCTGTCATAAAATGGTCACCGAAAAGCCACCTGTGGGCGTTAAACCAACAAGAAGACTTGATATGTAATGCAGATATGACTGTGCTGAAAATATTAGCAATGTCTGACATGTGTCACTGGTTAATTGTCTTCTTTGAAGGATGGTGCTGGTGAGGAATATTGGATATAGCAGTTCAATATTAGTACTGGAGACTGGCAGAAGACTGAACAAGTATCTCTTAGAAAAAGGACCGCCAGAAGGAGAATCCTTAGAACCAACAGTGGTGAGACTTCCTCTGGCCACTCTGAATATGTTATCACCAGGGATCAATTCTTGGAAAGAAAGAGGATGCTTGGTTAAGAAGAGGGTCAGGGACAAAGAGGAAGTCCCTCAGGGGATGGATTAACACATTGGTGGCCCAAACAGGTTCAAATATAGCGGGGACTGTGAGGATGGCACTAGATGGGGCAGTGTTTTTTTTTTTTTTTTAATGTTGTGCAAAGGCTTGGTGTGAGGTCGAAGTTATATCAAGACATCTAGAAACACTAGTGTCCTGCCTGATGGCTCCTCCAAGGGCTTGAGTTTCAAGTAGTCTCACCAGTGTTACAGTTTTTTTCCATTTTACTGGAAAGTCCTCTAAGGCATGAAGAGATTAGATAATTGGCCCTTGGTTATACAGTTATCAAGTAGAATTTCAACCTCTGGATGTCTGATGGGTGGACTCATACTCTTGCCTGGTATATTTTATAAGATGCAGCTTCTCTAAGAGAAGGCTTGCCTGTTGGGTCTGGAACTCAATCCACCCTTGTGGTTCAATTCTTTAGCCAAATAATAAGCAGGTTAATAAGAGGAATAACAATACGGTTGAAATCATTTGTGGTCCAGGGGACACCATTTGCCCAAAGACAAAGTTCAGAAGGCTTGGCATCAGGAAGCACAAGAGACAGTGGGATGGGGAATGTTACATCAAGGAAATTGCAATACCTGAAACAGAACGTCAAGCTGATGCTCTGCTCTGTAAACCTGCTCCCAATCTATGAATCGAAGGAAGGTTTCTAAACCTAGAGACAATAATGCTTAACAGTGAGGCAAAATATGCAATGAGAACGCAAAGCCTTAAGAGTGTGCAACAGAGCGTACAGTCACAAGATGGTGTGCCAAGGATATACTTTGGGGCCAGGGTATGGCACCCCATCCGACTCAACCAGGGGTCACTCTAGGAGATCAATTACAGACCTTGACTTTATATAGGTTTTTATATTGCTATTATTTTTATTATCCTTTTACATATATGTAAAGCACATTGAGGGGTTTTCTTGCTGTTGTTATCATTGTTTTATTTGCTTCAGGTGCTTCCTTTTGGGAGGCCTTTTTTGTACATTTTGTTACCTCTGCAGGTCTATCTAGACAAGAAAGGCTGGACAAAGAGTTTGGAGGCGAAAATGACAGGACTTATGGTTCCAGGGTAGGGGACATGGAAGAGGGGGAGGTGGAGGAAAGGTGGTGATGTCGACCAGCCCAGGAAAAAGGGAATAACAATTGATACAAAAATCAGTGACAAGGTAGGTTAGAGATGACCAATAGGAATTAAGACTAATGTAACAGAAAGAAAATACTGAAACCCAAATGGAGAGTGAGCATGATAGTGGGACAAGAGGTAAGCAAATGGAAGTAGAGGAAGGAACTGGGGGATAATGGGCATTTACAGAGGGTCAAACATGGGTATGTACATAGGGGCATATATTTATAAGTGATGCTGGGGAAAGAGATTAATGTACACACTTATAGGGTTAGTAGTAGAACAGATGGGCATTGCACCTCCACTCAAGTACTTCCTCGGTGCAAGAACACTTTGTTCTATTAAATTGGCATTCCAAGATGCTCACCTTTCCGACATGATCACTGAAGACAAATGTGTGCATAAGCAAAGGTGGTGAAGAAAGCTGATGGTTGGCCGGCTATCAAAAGATGGAGCGTCTGGGGTCTTAAAGGCTTGAAAGTAAACAAGCAGCCATCTTGCTCAGAAGCAACAAAGCCCACATGGAAGAAGCACACCAGCTTGTGGGATCACGAGGTGTCAAAGGGGTTAGATATTAGGCTTCAAGAACTAAAATCATAACACTGTGTGCTCACTTTCCTGATATGATCCTTGAGGACAAATGTGTGCATAAGCAAATGTGAAGAAAACTGATGGTGCCCGGCTACCAAAAGATGCAGCATCTAGGGTCTTAAAGGCTTGGGTAAACAAGCTACCATTCATCTCAGAAGCAATAAAGCCCACACAGAAGCAGCACACCAGCCTGTGTGATCATGAGGTGGTGAAGGGATCCTGTGTGTCAGGCATCAAAGAACTAAATTTATGTTATTATTAATGAGGAGTAGTACAGATTGAGGACCCAAAGCCCATCAATAGGTGAGGTGACATCCTCTTGCAGAGAGGTTACAAGGAGGAGATGAGACAGTTAACATACAGGATAATACCAATGAAATATGCAACCTTCCTCTAGTTCCCATGCTGCCTCCCATCCACTATCATGACCCCAATTCTACCACATAAATCCAGCTAGACCAGGAGATGTGCAGTGAAGTTGGAAACTTGGGAAACTTAGGATAGATGATCCATCAAGACTAGTAATAAGAGTGGAAATACCAGTAAGGTGGAGGGATGGAAGACTAGAAAGGGAGAGCCAACTTCAGGGGTCTGCACGTAGCCTTCTCTCTGGGACACGGACAACAGGGAAGCGAGTGTTAGGACACACTGGACAGTGTACAGTATGAAAATAATAACAAATTGTAAACTACTAAGGGCTCAAGGTGGGGAGGAAGGGAAATACAGGGAGCTGATACTGGGGGCCTGGAGGGAGGATGTTTTGAGAGTGATGATGGCAATGTGTGTGTAAATGTGGCCTGCATACAATTGGTGTTGGTATGGATTGTGATAGGAGTTGTAGAGCCCCCAATAAAAGGATTCATTAAAAAAATTAAAATAAAATAAGCTAAGTAAAAAAATATGCAATGAGAGGGGGCATAAATAGTGATTTGGGGAAATCTCTCAGGAGAAGGACAATCTTGCTTGGTAAAGTGGAGGGGGCAGTAAAAGCGAGGCCCTCAACCAGAAGGACTGACAAGGTAGCTGCAATGATGGACTCAGCCGGGCATAGGACCCAGCAGCACTGCTGCGGGTGGGTCGGAGTTGACTCCAGGATACCTAACAACAAGAACAACAAACAACAAATGAAAAGGAGACAGGAACTCTCTGCAACTTTTCTGTTCATCTGAAATGACGTCAAAAAGTCGAAAGGGAAACACAGAAGGAAGCCGCACGCCTCCGGAGAAATTGGTCTAATTCCATGGGAGGACCGCTGGAATCGAGAGATCGGATGGATACAGTCAGGCTGGTGAGTGTGCTGGCTGGGACATAATCGGAGACGCCCCTCCCACACACACTCCCCCAGAAGACCTTAACATCAGTGACAATTAGGCAAATATATCCAGACTCTAATTGGCTTCCATAAAGACCCCCAACAGGCATGTCTCAAAGACTCTTTGCACGAAAGCACTTTGCAACAGCACGCCAGCGTGTCGGAGCGTGAAGGGGGTTCCACGAAAACATATAGAAGGACTTTATTTTATGATGGGAGCATATTGCTTGGAAGGAAAAAAAGAAATGTTGTTGAAAGTCACAAGAGTAATAACATGACAGGAAAATGGATTTGCAAAACCACCAGCTTCCGAGTGCAAGGCTCGCCCCTGTATCTTGAGAGCAGATAGCCCATCATAAGCCGCTGTGCCTGGAGCATAAAAAGCTCTCGCTGCGCCTGCTTTTGTCTCCGTAAAAGAAAATGACACATACGGGTGTTTAAGTATATTTGGACTCCTGCTGGAAATTGTTATCGGGTGGAGAAAGAATGAGGAAAGCGCTTAGCAGAGAGCCAGCCGATTTGGCTTTTCAGCTCTCTCCTTCCTGCCGAGCTGGAGGGAGCAGGCAGGGCTGGCCTGTTCTTTTCATTCCGAGGTAGCTAATTTACAGTTAAAGACAGGTTATCATTGCATTAAGAACATTACAGAGGGCCACAGCAGCACCGCACACTCCACTGTGCATCTGCAAAGTCCCCCTTGTTGGGGAGCTGGGGGGCCTCTGGCCTCCCCTTCAAACAAACCCAGCTTTGTAACCAATCGCATTCTATTATGCAAATTAATTCCAGCAGATTTTATTCCCTGTTCAGATCTCATCACTGAGCACCGAGCTGGGCTCCGGTTTCAAATTAAATCACAGGAATTATGCCGTGTCTGTGGAAATCATAAGGAACGGGGGAAAGGAAGTTTTTACAAGAACTATTGAATCACAATTTTTCCTCCCAGATTTCTGCGCTCTCAACCGGGCGCATGCTGGAGATGGGGGGCGGGGGCTGGCATACTCACTTATTCTCAGATGCAAATGACACAGCCAAGATTTGAAAAGGTCAGTAATGATGATCTAGGAAGAACCACTAACATCTTTGAGGTGCGGAGAGGTGCAGGGTACTTGGGATAGGGGTGGCCATCACTGGGGAAACAGCTTGCAGGGATGACCAGGGCACAATCCCAATACACTAAACCCACAGCCATCGAGCCCATTTTGAATCACAGCTGCTCCTCAGGACAGAGAAGAACTTCCCCAGAGGATTTGCTAAGGTGCCAATCTTTATAGGAGTGGAAACCCTTGTCTTCCTCCCTGGGAGATAAGGGAGGTTTTCTGCTGCTAAGTTAGCAGTTAACAGCTCAAAGTTCGACCCATGACTCCTTGTGCATAACCTCAGGAGGATCCATTTAAACAGAACAGGATGCGAATGATGCCCTCTTGGGTGAGACCATACAAACTCAGAACTAAATCCACCATGTTAGTCCGGGTAGACTAGAGAAACAAATTCATAAACATGCCTATGTACACAAAGAAGAGGTTTATATGCAAGAGAAATGGAACATTGAGAAATCATCCCAACCCAGTCTAGTCCAACCCCACAGTCTGATATTAGCCCATCTGTCTTATACCAATCTATAAAGTCTTCAGAATTCAAGAAGCACATATAATGATGCCAGGACAATCACAGGCCAGTGGGTACAGAGTCTTGTGTATCCAATGGTGGTAGAAGCATCTCAGCACTGGCAGAAGTCTCCCTGTGTCCTTCTCCCAAGCATGTCAGCCCTGGCAGGAGTCTCCACATGGCTTCTCTGGCCCCAGAGGTCTGGTTCCATCAGGATAGTCCCATGTGGCTTCTCCTGTGGGTCCTTCAGCTTCCAGGACTCAGGGTCTACCAGCATGATTCCATCTTGTCATGTCAGTAGAACGTCTCCAAGAGACTCAACTTTGTATCTTATTAGAAGTGTGTCTCCAAGAGACTGAGTCATAATTCTCACCTCCAATGGTAAATACCTCGAGATTTCCCAGAATTCTCAGGAAATAACCATGCCCACAGAGAGGTCTCATTGGCGATCTCCAGATTGACAGGCTAGACTCCACCCCTACACTCCCAATCATGAAACTGACACGAAAGTACATGACTGCCACACCATCATCCAACCAATTCTGAAGCATAAGAGTCCTATGGGACATAGATAGGTAAGCTACCCCCTAGAACTGCTAACCCCCTAGAACTGCTGACTCTGAATGTATGTATTGGGGCAACAGCCTCCTCTTTCTCCACACAGCAGCTGGTGGGTCAGAACCGCTGACCTTGCAGTCTAACTTGGAACTCACTGCACTATTCGGGACTCCTGTAACGCAGGAACCTTGCATGCCCATGTGACAGGCCATGATTGAGCAGCTGTGGTTGGGAGAAAGATGGACTCTGAGCCACGGAATGTGCAGAAGAAACTAAACTGATACCTTTGACACAGCAGTCAGAGCTCTGGGCTCAGAGGGACCAGAAAGGTACAAATCCTAGACATGCATCTCCCTGGACTTGGGGCTGACCTCCTTAAGGTTCCGTGCTCCCATGCCGAATGTGGGGAAAGCAGGAAAGCAGCTTCACCAGGTGAGGACCCTGGGAGACTAGCCGCTTAAACACTGGGCTGCTAATGGTCAGTTCAAAACCACCACCTGCCACTCCTCAGAAGAAATATGAAGCTTCTATTCCCATAAAGAGGTACAGTTTCAGAGACCCACAGGGGCCATTCTACCCTGTGATAGGGTGGGTAAGAGTTGGCAGGGACTCCAGGGCTTGGCTGTGGGTTTGGGTATTGAGCCCTTCACATGGAAACACTGGAAGTCAAATAGAATGGCTTCCAGAGGCAAGGTTCACCTCTATATTGTCATCCCTGTAGCCTAATACACCCTGGGAGAAAGGAGGGTGACTTCCTCCAACAGATATTCTTCCATGCAGGGATGCCCATCGTGAGAGCAGGAAGGCAACAGGATGGCTTTGACGTGTTCCTAAGTTTGCCACCATCAAGGAGAACACTGTTTGATGACTTTTCTATCACCCACTGCTGACACTTGCTGTCCTCACTAGACCTTCTTCACAGCCAGGTTCTGGCTTTGGGGGCCTTTCACGTACACACTGGGAATCTCGGGGTGTGCCCATGGTTCACACCCAATGGATGGAGAGCCAGGCATGGGGAAGTGGCTCTGAAAGACCAGTCTTGGAGTGGGGGGGGGTCCTAAGGAGCAACTCTCCTCTGTACATGGTGGGCTGCTGGGAGTCAGAAACGACGTGACAGCATCAAGAGACCAACCCGAACTGTGGGACAGGTGCATTGGCCCCGAGCAGGACAAAGCTCCAGCTCCCAGTCTGCTCAGGAGAGACAAGCAAACCAACATTTAGCAAAGGAACAGCTCTCTACTGGCAATGCTGGGAATTGGCACAACAAGGATGGCAGTTGGAACCCACTGCCAAGTCCTTAGATAAAAGATGATGCTGTCTACCCTGATAAAAGATCATAGTCAAAGAAGTCTTAGATAGGGTCTGGATCTGAACTGGGGGGGGGGTGAATCTAAATCAACTGGATGGCAGAAGATACGGCTTTGGTTTCTTGGTTTATGACAGACAGAAGGAGTTCTGGTGGGGCTGTGGGATCAACTTTGGGCTAGAAGATACAGGGCTGACTGTTCAAAGCTACCAAGCTCATGACAGATGACAGGCTGTCTGCTCCCAAGAGGATTTACATCTCAGAAATCCTTGAAGCAGTTCTATGCTCTACTATGGGGGTGCTATGAGTGGAGATGACTTGATAACAGTGTGGTTTTCCATGATAGAAACAAATGAGGGGAATAGAACAAAGCATGCCCGTGCTGCACAATAAACATACCATGCAAGACACATGCATAATTGAACATTTACTAAACTTTACTACAGGATTTCAAAGAAAGAGGAGAGCTAATTTTAGCCGTGTTTTATTTAATCCAATATATCCAGCATTGTCCCATTTCAATATATATACTCCCTGTCAAAATCACTGAGCTATTTTACATTCTCATTTTGTTCTTCCCAAGAGTTTACATTTAGGTTAGACCCACTGCCCTTGGGTCCATTCTGACTCAGAGAGACCCGTGTGTGTGTGTGTGTGTGTGTGTGTGTGTGTGTGGAGATATTTACAGGCTACTCCTAGCCTCATCTTTCTCTCCGGGAGGCGCTGGAGGGTTTGAACCATCAACCTTGTGGTTATCCATTCCATCATTATCCACCTGCACATACATCTCCATGCAGACCAGAAGCATTTCAATGATCAGTGGTCATCTGCACTCAGGGATTCTCATGCAGAATATGCAGAAGTATCATGTAGAGAAGAGCATGTGTCCAATGAATACTCCCTGGGTTAACACCCTAATTGAGGTGGTAGGTCATACAGTTCTGAACTAAAGTGCAAGCCTGATTGCCCTTGAAGTGGGGCATTCTCTTGTAGGTTAGCAGTGCCCCATTCAGTCCTCTATGCAGGTGCCGGGTCTGCCTCTGTGCACTCCTGAATGCCCAATCTTTCAGTTGGGGGTTGACTGCTTACTATTCTTACCATGCAGGGACTCCTAGGCTTTATATTCTTATCAATACCATTCTAAAACCATACAGGGCTTTGGGGAGTGAAAGGATTGGGCGAGCAAATGAGGTTCTCTCAGAAGGCTCAGGAGAGGTATTGATCCTACCCTCAGGAGGAGAAGGAGATGTGTGAGGATAAAGAACCAGAGTTGTTTTCCCAAGGTATTCAGGCCAGCGGACCAATGTTGACTACATGTGGTCGACAAGCAGGTAGCAAGGAGACCGTTTCCCATTTCAAGTTGGGGCTCTGTGCCTCACTGGCTGCATTTCACCCAAGACCCTCAGACTTAGGTGAAAACATGAGAGACCAACAACCTTAGTCTTTCATTTCAGTAGGCTGTTAGGGAAACAGACACAGAAGTAACAAAATAAAGAGGAAAACTAACAAAGGCCTAAAGCCTCAATCTAATGACAGGAAAACAAAGGGAGCAGCTGAAAAGCAACAATATAAGATCTTTTAAATAAGATCAACTCTGCCATTTCCCCCTCAAACCTGGTTTATAAAGGATCTTTACTTCTGATCTATTTCTACATCCACAAGCAGGCCTGGCTCTAGAAGCTTCTAGAAAGGAACTGGTAGTCTGAACTGGAGAACAGGGAAAACTCTCGAAGGGCTGCCGATAGAGGACACACGTTACATATTGTCCCTGGAGTCAGCTGCCCAGGGAATAACTGTCCACCAGCAATCTGGATTTTTTTAAAAAAAACGTACATTTTAAGTACAACCAATGAAAGGGGAAGCTACTTCAAGCCGTTCTGTTAACCACAAAGGGGAGTTGATCGTGATCTTTTGAAAGAATCACCAAAGTGAAGGGATGGAGTGTTTCAGGTCACTCCTGCCGAGACCCTTCAGAATACTGCAAAGACTAGCCAGTGACCTCAACCCACTGCGGATGGATACACACACACACCTGGCTTCCCCAGAGCTGCTCTCAAGACTGTGGGTGGGGTTCTGTGTAGGATGCTTTAGTCTTCTAGCCCAGAGACACCAGAACAGGCCAAGGAGGGGTGTAGGGGGGTGGGCTAAGCAGCCTCCTTTCTAAATGGCTTTGCTCCATATCTATGCACAACCCAGAGGACATTTCTCCTCAGGGTCTTAGGGAGCAGACTCCAACAATGGTCTCTTAATGATCTCATTGTTGTGTCGAATAATCCCATCTTTGAAACCCTGTTCTTTCATTACAGGTGCCAGCATTAATGTCATTTATCAAAATTAATGGGAAGAAGAAAAGTCAAGGATGAGAGACAAGTCATGGGATACAGCAAACTTGTCAAGAACCTGGTATGTGTACACAGCTCTTCAGAAGCACCCCCTCCCGCCCCACCTCCCCCTGCTTCCGGAAGCCAATGCTGAATGCTCTCAGACAGGCAGGACTTTCAAAGGCTCCAGTAAGTGTCTTTTGTGGGTCTCGGATAATATGGTTCATTTAATTAGATTTTCCATAATCCCAGGTTAATCCTATTGTGAATTACAGACAGGAATTTGGACTCAACTGCCAGAAACATCTATTGCTAACAGATGCACTTCTGGGGGGAAAACTATGTATTATTTATTATTTATCCAGAACAAATACAACACCCCTTCCTCTACCAGAGAGAAGTGACCCTTTCCTTTTGGTGGGATCACATTTCCTTTTATACACTTTCATAAGGGTACTTCTAAAAGTCCTGTGTCTTGAATATCTGTCTTTGTCTGTCCCGAGGGACATGAAGTCCTTGAAGAATTGCCAGTGTATCCACCTCTTCACTGATGTCCTGACGACTGGGTCCGATGGTGTCTGTGATTGGCAGGGCTCTTGTCCTCACAGAGTTTAGAATCTGAACTTGTGGCTTTCAACCCCCTACCGCACAGTAAAGGCAGCTGGGCAGTCTTAGCAGTCCCATTGCCCAGGCCTTCCAAACCAACCAAACCAGTGGCCACCCAGTCCACTCTAATTGGCCATGATGGTGGCTTCATGAGTAGATCCACACTCCACACGTGGGTTGTCCTGCCATCATTTAGAACTCCCCCTCCAGGCCTTTCTTTCCTGGTGCTCTGGGTGGATTTGAACTGTGGACAATTTGGTTCGTTGCTAAGCATTTAACCATTTGTGTCACCCCGAAACTCCTTGGCCTTATTCTAGAGCCATAACAGATGACATCAAAGTATTTTTTCAGGCTCTCCAGATGGCCCCAAAGCACCTGGACGCCCGGGAGTCACAGACACCTGCAAGATGAGCCTATGCAGGAGCAGCTAGCCAGAAACAGCTATTCTATTTCTAGTAATTAAAATGAAAGAAAACGTTACACTATTTGTTCCTGGAGGGAGGGGTCGCATTCTAACGACTCATCAGCCACAGCCACCTTCACGGTATGTTCTAATTAACCTGGGTTACAGTGAGGTGCTCACCTCACTCATGGTGGTCATCCATTCACTTCCACATTACTGTGACCTTGGAAGGCTGTGGTCAAACCGTTCCTAGAGGTTTCTGAAGCTGGAACCCTTTGGCAGAGTAAAAAGCCAGTGACCACCTGTGTACAAAAGACCCCTGACTTCAGCATCCAATGGCCAGCCACAAACTCACTGGGTACTGTTCAGGAAATCATATTCAGTTTCCAGGCTTTGATTTTTGTATACAGGGGAAGGATAAAGAAGTTGGTTGTGACGGTTGATTCTTCACGAGTACACAACATAATACTCTGGGGGAGGAGAGGGGAGGAGGGTTTCACTATAAAATGGAAGTCCCGGCGAAGGAGACGGCTGAGCCCACTGGCCCTGTGATCCCCAGCTAAACAGCTACTATTGAGTTGATTCTGACGCAGTACGAGCCTTGTGCGGTGTGACGCGGAAGCACGCAACTCCGCAAGGTTTTCAGTGGCTCTCATTTTGGTCCAAATCCAGCAGGCCTGTCTATTGGAGGAGTCTGTGGGTGAGCTAGATTTACCCACCTCATGGTTGACAGAGCAAGAGAAAGGGTCACTGCTCTCTGGCAGAGGAAGGGGTGGGCCTTTGACAGCACCCAGGGACTTCCAGATGCCTAGTTGGATACAGAATGTTTCCTTTAAAAAAGCAGTTCTGTCATGTTAAGAAGAAAAAAGAAAGGAAACCACGTGGGATCTTTTGATGCTTAGCAGACTCCGTGCCTCAGCAGACAGGCAGGTTGGAAAATTCCTGCTTCAGTGCCCATAATCTGCCCGTCGTAAGGGAGGAGGCCTGGCTCAGAAAGCAGTGCAAACGTTGACAACTGACAACTCACTTCCCCTCCCCGTGTCTCCATTTTCTCTTATGGGGAGAAACAAACAAACAAATAAATAAGTAAATAAATAAGAATGGGGGCTCTCTGCCCTCCCTGGCTCCCAAGTTAATTCTCAGGTCAAAGGAAAAAATGGATTGGGAAGCTCTTTGAAATAGCACAGGGGGCCTACCCCGACTGAGCAGAGGATGAAGATACACTGACTGCAGTGGCAGCTTCCATACCAGTGGGTAATTTACAGTTTGGCTTCTGACCTTTAGCCGAATGGATTGCCCAAAGATGCAAGTGATTGGTTATAAGGAAAGGAGATGAGATTCCTCCCCTTGGTCCAGACAGGGACATAACATCGTCTAAACACTGCGGGTGACTTCCTTGCACAGACAGGTCACCCCTGGCTTTTCCTTCAGAATTCAGAGAGATTCAGGAGTGCTTGATTGCAATGGAGGACACGGAGCTCCACAGCTAAGTGGGTGCGGAATTGGGGGAAGGTCCCTCCCAGATGGAGTTGCTGAGGACACAGAGGCAGGATGGCGGTGGAGACCGGACACCTCTCTGCGGAGCAGCTGGCTCCAGGTGACCCACAAAGCAGGGTCAGATGGAGTCATGGCGCAAGGAGGCTGAGCCCAGGCAGATGGCATGGGCCCATAAACCTGGAGGCCTTCCATGAATCCACCCTCTTCGTGACAGCCCAGTCCATGGATGGGCATGCCTACAACCTAACTTTTCTTACTGTGCACCTACTGAAACCTGCATAGAGCAAACAGCAAAACACTCAGCTACACAAGGCAAGGCAAGCAGTTTGCATCTCCACCCTGCAGCACTACAAAAGGCAGTCTGAAAAGAGCAGTCATTCAACCCTGTGGCACCCTGCCCTGCCCCACTGGGTCACTCCTGGCATGGCCACAGTGTCATGATGGGCTTGATGAAGACTGTTTTGTCCCAAGGGACCAAGCTCGGGGCCCACAGGCTCTCTATCCACTCTTGATAGCATCACTGTGGTGAAACATGCATAAACAAACACCTGCCATTTCAACCGCTTATCCATGCACCCTTTGGCATCAGGAATGACACTCACCATGTTACACAAGAATCACTACTTCCTTTCCCAGGGCTTCTCCACGCTGCCCGGCTCTTCCAGAGAGGCTTGCATGAGCAGGGGCCTCTGCATGCAAACTTCCAACACGTAGAATACAATTGCGTTGTATGTACATCCTTTGGCCCCTTCACTCCAAAACCAAACGCGCTGCCTTCTAGTCAATGCTGACTCATCGAGAGCCCCTGTGGGTATTCAGTCTTCCTTCCTCAGAGTGAGAGGTTGGTGGTTCTGAACTGCCGACCATGGGGATGGTAACCCAACTCAGAGGCACGGTGCCACCAGGGTCCTCATGAGCCTTCAAAGAAGATGCTAGTAAGTAAGAAAATGCCAGCAGTATGGGAAGTCAGTGAGACAATAAGTCATTTAACTATCCCACCAGGGAAAAGCCCCGGAAGCTCGGGCACAGGCTGCATTGGCCACATATAGAGGGTGGGCAGAGGAACCGTGCACACGTGTACAATATTTTATCACCCAGCGGACCCCCTTGCCTCTGGTGTTCTTGTGCATTCCTTGAGGTCCCACTTCTTTGTTGGGGGGAGGGCATGAAAAACCTAAACAAGCTGTAGAATTCACCCCGAAACGTAAATGTCTGAGATTAGATTGCCAAGCCTGTCTTTTGAGAGGGCTCTAGGTGTTCTTGAACTGACAACCTTCTCCTTAGCTGCCACTACTTCAACCAGGGGTTCCTTATCTTCTCTGAGAAAGCAGACATGGTACCATCTCCTGCCTGTGCGTCTGCGCACCTCTAGGCAGGGCTCAGCTTCTCCCTTCTTTGAACCACGCCTATTAAGCTCTATATGGTTTTTCTACTCTTTAAAAGGCCTTCCAGCTATAGCCCCCTCTCCCCCAAGCCCTCCTCTGCCCACCACACAGGGCATACTTCACTTCCCTCCCCCTACTCTGCATCTAAGATTTCCAGCAGACTCTTGGGCTAAGTCTTTGTAAAGCACTGCTGAGCAGAAACTGAACTTAACGCTCTGCTGCTACATCATTTAAGACCCAGAGAGGGACAAAGGTTGAACTGTGACACAGGAAGGGTCCTGGTCACCAGCTCTCTAGGACAGGGAAGGAATCAGCCCTCATACTGGATCCTAGTTGAGAAGGGGTGCTGCCACCAAGGGAGCCAGAGGGTGAGGTTCTTGGCCCGACAGCAGGACGAAGGTGTCACTCTACTACTGTGTGAACTGCATGCCATGGAATCCGGAGGCCAGAAAAACAGGCCCGAGAACAATAACAAAAATAGACATGTTAGGAAATCTATTTCAAGGAAGCAAAGCAAAACCAAAAACTGCAAACCCCCTGCCAATGAGTGGATCCCGACTCAGAGTCACCCTACTTGGTGGATCAGGGTTCAGTAAGGTTCACCAAGAGTGGGGATGCTTAAGGAAGCCAACAGTCTCAATTTTCCCCGCTGGAGTGGCTGGTGGGTTGGAAAGCCTGCCCTTGTAATTAGTGCTCCATTGAGTGCGATGAGACTTATCAACAAAGCCCACCACCGCCTCATTGACATCAAGTCAATTCTGACTCGGAAGGACTCAAGAAGACAGGGTAGAAGTGCCGTTTAAGAGTTTGCAGGAGTAGAAAGGTGGTGGCTGCAAATCATTTAACTTGTGGTTACTGCCCAACCCATAACCACAGTATCCTTAAAAAGTCTCTTTCAAAGAACTGCAGAGAGAAAGCTGGGGGCTGTAAGGAGACTCTGGGCAGGATGATGACAAAGGATAAACTTTTTTCTGTTAAAGGATAACAAAGACCTGATCCCACGTTGTGATTTGCTTGCCCCCACTCACCCTCCACCCCACACACACCAGTAAATAGTATCCTGCAACAAGGACAGCGTTATGAGAAGACATTCAAATTATAGCAGGATGACAAAAGCGCTCTCACCTCTGCCGGGCTAAAGCATTCTGAACCAGTTCTTTGGACAGTGTGGAACATGGGGGTGTGGGCTGGGGAAAGGGATAGCTTTAAACAACAACATGCTCATGCTTACTCTATCGTGTGCCTTTGTCTCTGCTCAGAACGGTTCCTTTAGCTCCTTTCTCAAGGGCTTACCCTCAAACCCACTGGCATTTTTTTTGAGAGGCCCTGGCCTGGATGGGAACTCGCTTGGCATGTGCAGTCAGCCTCGCTTCACGCACAAGTGACAAAACTGGCATTGTCTTCAGCTGGCTCATGCTACTTGAGCCCTGTCCCCTATTGAACCCACTTGGGCGTTGCGAAGACGGGACAGGGGTCTGGGAACAAGCATCCCAGACATGCAAAGAGTCGTGGGTGCGGAGGAAGAAAAACTGGAGCTCCCAATCACAACGGGCATTGTTATCATATCGATCATATCTGAATGCGTCCCACTGGGCAAGTCACTAAGGAGGGGAGGAAGTAGGGGTGCCAGACTTGGCAAAGAAAAGGACTGGGAAGGCAGCTAAATTTGGGTGTCTGTGAGCAAAAGATATTTTTAGTCTATGGATAAGCCATGTGAGTTGAAAGATGCCAAAATACCAGACCCACTGCCTTCAAGTGGATTCCAAGTCAGAATAACCCTATGGGAACAGACTGCCCCTGTTTTCTCCCAGGGCAGTGCTGTGTGGGTTCACAGGCCTGACCTCTCATTACCAAGGATCTGTTGGGTGACAGAGCTATACTCCTAAGGCATGCTTGGGGTTTATGCTTTTATTCCGATTTTCTGATGTGTTCTATCAGGCACCTGCTTTATGGGAACTCGGAATTCTCTTGACCCATCTCCACGACAGGAGTGACTTCATGGGACAGACAAGAGAGAGCACATTTGGGGAAATGTTTGCGAGGATGGAGCCTTTCAACCTCAATTTAGCTGTGCTCAGGAAAACCAAAATAAGAACGTAGACATGACTGGGAAAAGGTAGACATGACCCTTTCCATCCTGACATGGGCCCTACAATGTAAAGGCCTCAGGATGAAAGGCTCCTCCCAATCATGATAATTGATCGAGCAATTAGCAACCACGTTCTCTTTCATCCTGTGAGTTGACTGTGGTTCTTTTCAGACACAACGAATCCCTCTTTCTGAGGGGCAGAGGCTTTATAGAAGGAGCATGCGTTGCACAATTGTGATGCGTATGCGTGAACTATTGAAATGTATGATATGTGCATCATGTCCATAAAAATACTTTTAGAGTATAAAAAAGCGTGTGCCACGCTAAATCTGTGGGCACAGTTCCTGGTCTTCTCAGAAGGCAGCACTCATCCGCACAGGCCAAAACCAAGTCGACTCTGATTCTCAGCGAGTCTGTATGAACTTTCCAAGAGCGGACTTCTTGATGAGAGAAGACAGCCACATCTTTCTCTCAAGGGACAACAAAGATTTGAACCACCAAACTTTCCATTGGCTAACAGTCCGACAGCACCCCCGAGGCTCTTTATGCAGACCCATACACACACACACATATCATTCATTCCCCAGGCATGTCCTAAGCATATACTAGCAGCCTGAGTCTGTCCCACACAGAAGATAACAGCATGGTTCTCAAGCCACTCAAAGTTACATGCAGCACTTACAGGTCTTTTGAAGAAGCATTCTATGTCAAAACCCAATCATCACCATCGATCCAAGGCCAACTCATGGCGACCCCGTGGGTATCAGAGAAGAGGTCCTTTCCTGAAGGTTTTCGGTAGCTGAATTGTTTGGAGGAGAGAGGGGCCATTAGTTGCCTTCCTTCCAGGTGTCAGGTGCATTAGTTATCCTGGAGAACAGAAGAGCTCATAGGAGTGGCCCATGTAAACCAGGTGAAAGGAGGTGCCTGGGGAGAGGAAGTTTATTGGATACAGCTGGAGTAAGTCTCCTAGGATATCGCTGGACCGGATGACCCCAATGAGAAACAGCCAACAGACTGAGGGAACACTGAGCAGCAGTTAAGATGTGGATTAGACTTATGTCCAGGGATGCGACTGTGTTTGTCCGGGTAAACAAGAGGAACAAATTTCATAGATACCCATATGGATATAAGGAAAAGGTTTATATACAAAAGGAATGGAACACTGAGAAAGCATCCCAACCCAGTCCAGTTCAAAGTCCTAAGTCCGATATTAGCCCATATGCCCGATACCAGTTTATAATGTCTCTTTCCGACTCACGAAGTCACAGGCCAGTGGGTGCAGTCTCCCTGGTGCTGGCAGAGGTCTCCCCATGGCTCCTCGCTTCCAGGACTCTGGGTTCATCAACAGCATCCAGTGGTGGCAGAAGCGACTCCTCACTGGCAGGGGTCTCCATGTGGCCCCTCCAACTTCAGAGGTCTGGCTCCATCAGGGCCAAGCCGCGTGGCTTCTCCGGCTCCTCAGAGGCTGCCATCTTGTCTTGTCCGTGATTCATCGTCTCTGAGACTAACCCCCAACATCTGGGGAAGATAGCGTCTCATCTTCACGAGGGAAATATCGCGAGATTTCCCAGAAGTCTCAGGAGAAAGCCATGCCCACACGGAGGCCTCATTGGCTACTCCATGGCTATCTCCAGATTAACAGGCTAGACTCCACCCCTACATCTCCATCATAAAATTAACAAAAGCTCATGACCGCCATAGAGACTTTGGAAACAAGGGCTAAGGAAGAGAAGGGAGGTGTGGCAGGAAAGGCAGACAGGTGATAGATCTCTCGCTCTCTCTCTCTCTCTCTCTCTCACACACACACACACACACAATCAAATAACAGTGAGGATTATAACTATAAGCCGTTTTACACCTGCCCATGCAGAATGGAAAATGCTTGATTCATAACTCCACATGAACATGCAAAGAAGGAAATCCAGAAAGAGTCTGTTGACCAGGCAGAAATACCCAAGTGTTTATTTCAGAGGCATCCAGGTGGCTTCCTGGGTCCCAAGTTGGGCTGCTAAGCGCAAGGTCAGCAGTTCAAAACCACCAGGTGATCCTCTGCGATTTTCAATTATCATCAAGAGTTAACAGTCTTGAAAACCCACAATGCTCCCCTGTCCTAGAAGGTCACTAGGAGTCGGGATCCACACAGTCTTGGAGGCAATGAAAGAAAATGAAAACCTGGAGCTGTTGTGTGAAGAGCGTTGGCTTGCTAACCTCCAGGTCCGCAGTTCAAACCCACCAGAGGTTCCTCAGGAGAAAGTGGCTGGTGGCTCCTGTAAAGATTCCTTGTGCTTGGGGTGGGGCGTTTGGGGGCTTAGTGAGCAAAAGAAAGAGGTGCGCAGTTGTGTTTCCTTCGCCCATCTGGTTGCCATGACCTCGGGGTAAGTAGAAGTTAACAGTAGCACAGGGCTCCAGACTGGGCTTTAAGAATATGTCCCTGCTGGGGAAGGGAATGCCTCACCTTCAAGGAGAGGTGAGATGGCGAGAGAACAGGAGGCTATAGGAAGGAGCGGGGAGGTCGTCCTGCATTACTCCATGGCTAGACCCTGACTTGGAGCCCCGGTGGCTTACTGGTGATGAGTTTCCCTGCTAGCCATGAGGTCTGAAGTTCGAAACCAGTGACTCCTAGAAGAAAGACAACTTTCAACTCCTGTCTTCGGGAGTCAAGATGAAGCCGCATGGACTCCAGGCTATGGAGAGTTTGAGGTCATGAATTACAAAGAGGCCCACATGGACATGATCTTGCACACGCCTTACAGTCTGTAACATGCAAAACACAGAGCCAGCAAACACAAGTTCCCCAGCTTCCAACTTCTGATCTCCTGTCGTGACCCACATTTGACCCAGACGGTGGGGAATCAATCACCCAGACGCAGGTGCCCGCCTTCTCGCCATCCCCTGCAGAACATGGGACAGAAAGTGGTTCCTGGTAAAACGAAGGTGGTGCCTCTGCAAAGAAGTGAATTAATTTCACCCTGACTCCCCCTGAGCTATGCAGTATGCACCAAAATCACAGGCCTCTTTACAAAATTAAGGGCATTAGTTATCTTCCCATTCAGCCAGAGCACATTATACTTGCACGCAGACATTCCCAGCTAAGCTGAGGAATAGCAAGTTTTTACAAAATCATTCATCAAGAGGTGAGCCCTAACCCTGATTAGCGTTTCAATAAGCAGTCTGGGACTAAATGGAGAAGAAGCACACCATCACAGCGGCAATTAGGTGTCTTCTAAACAGCCAGGCTGTTCTCAGACCAATCGAGTTTGATCAAATGAGAATCTCCACGCCCCGCTTTCTCTCTCTCCCTCCTTTTTTTTTTCCTTCCCCCTGCTGGGAAATGAACTACCTCAAATAACAGATGAGGCAACAGCCAGTCCGTTAAAGGAAACGTTTGGCTACTGAGTGAGCTGAGTGAGGCTTAATTAAACCGAACACCAGTTAGCCACTCTTTTACCTCATCGGTGAGGTGCCCTTGTTGAAATCACCCTGCTTCCAGGGCTTGTCGGGGATGCCTGAGGTTGCATCTGGCCAGCAAAGGAGGTGGGGGGGAAATCACACCCAGACTTTAAAAAGTCTTCTGATTCTAGGCAAAGTGGAAGATGCATTGCAGATATGTATGGGCAATGGACAGCTTTGCAGTCAAACTTGCCTTCCTCGACATGCTCTTTGGATGTGACCAGAGGGATGGAGTGGTGAGTCCCTGCCCTCTTAGAGAGCATCTTTGGAATGACTGAAGGAAGGAAGACTTGGTCCTGGGATCTAGAATCCTCCCAGGGGGGCACGAGCCCCATGAAGGTGGGATCGGACGTGCTATTTTGTGCAGCTCTTCTCCACTGAGGATGTCAATGGACACGTACTGAAGCTCACTGCTCTCCAGCCCACGCGGCTTATGGCTGGGGACCCCATGTTGTTGGAGTGGAATCATAAGCCATCAGATTTTCAGTGGCTGGGATTTTGTTTTGTTTTGTCTTGTTTTTATATAGATTAGTTGTACCTTCTTCCAAAGCACCTCTGGGTGGCCTTGACACTCATGGGCATGGGCCAGCCAGCAGAGCCTGTGAACAACTTGCCCCACCTAGGGCAAGTATCTGTCTAAGCATCTAACCAATCCTTAAGTATCTTACACCAGATACATTCCCGGTTGAGGCGGTAACCTTGGAAACAAGCTTGATTGGGAACTGCTAAACCCAGGCCGGGCCAGAGTGGAGAAGCTGCCCTTGGTGATGATGTCAGTCACCTCTCAGCTGTCCGTCATTGATGTTTGATCAACTGGAAGTTTGTGCCTGGGGCCCCTGGGTAAGGGGAATGCCGCTTTCAAACCCAGCTTCTGCTCTTCCTCCCCCTGTGATCTTACCTAGGTCCCCCTCCCAACACTGTTAGCATAAATGGACCCAAACCGAACTCCCTGCCATCTGTATGCCAACTCAAAAGGTAAAACTGCCCCTGTGTGGCTGAGACCGTAACTCTTACAGGAATTGAAAGTCCTGTCTTTCTCCCGCAGAGTGGCAGATGGTTTAGAACTCCAGACCGTCCAGTTAGCAACCCAGCAAGTAATCACTATGCCACGAGGGTATAATTAATAGCAAAAGGCATCTCTCCTTCCATTCTTCTGAGTATTAAATGAGATCATCCTTGTGAGGTGCTCAGTAGACTAGTTATTATTATGACCCCCCTGCCTATCTGCTTCCGGCCTCATGGTGGCTTGTGTGTGGCTGTGCTGCTGGAAGCCACCCTCAGTATTTCAAGTACCGTTAGGGTCACCCAGCATGGAGACTTTTCCGGGTAGTTTCCAGTCTAAGAGATGAAAAAAGATTCTAGAGAGCTCCTTCTGAAACCCAGCCAAGGAGAATCGGAAGGCACAGGACACAACATGGTTGTGTATGGTGCTGGCAGATGAGCTCCCTGGGAGATGGAAGGTGCTGCACACAGCAGTGACCCTGTAGATGGTGCAGGACCTGGCAACCCTTCCTTCTGCTGGACTTGAAATCACCCTGAGTTCCACTGACCTGGACAACCACGAATAAGCTTTATCATTAACCCATTGAAACATGGCCCCTGAGATATGTGGCTTAGAGGTTAATGTTACTTCTCTCTGTCCTCAAAGCAGCATGAGCAAGGCTGTAAGTGGAATGTCCAAATGAAACAGGGACCTTGTTATCGACGTAAAGACTTGGCCACGTGAGGTATATGACCAGAGAGTCAGTCACATGGCTCACACTGCTTTTAATAGGTGATCTCTCTTCCATTTCTAAGAGTGTCTCCAGCATGAGTGCATCCACGCATGCACGTGCAGACAGACACACACACACACACACACACACACACACACACACACACACGGAGTCATCAAGGGGAGTCACTGGGAACTGCAAAGACACAGCCCTGCTGGAGCCGACCCTAGAGGCCAGTGAGGAGCTGGGCTGACAATGACCTTCAATCCCTGTACAGGGCTGGGTGAGAGGTTTTCAACTGTGAGTGGCATACCTAAGAAGGGCCTAAGGCGACAAGGAGCACGCCTGTCAATCAGAGCAGCAATGAGGCTGCAATTAGGAGGCTTCCAGATCCCCTGAGCAGGGTCCTGAGCCCAGGGCTATGCGATCAAGATCTTATTTACTCTGCACGGCAAGGGGATGAAACAGGTATTGCTATCCTCATTTTGCAAATGGCAGATGTGAGGTTCAGAGACCTTTTCTAATTAAGACCCAAGTCACTGAGCCCTCATGGCTGATCAGGTATTCAAACATATTGAGTCCACAGGGCCATTATAGAGCATCAGTTTGCCTAGTGGCCTGAGAGAGCCGCCTTAGCACTGCCCTTGCCTGAAAGTTCTTCTCCATGGGTGGCAGTTGGGTGGTCCGGTGCCCTTGGGGTTGTTCGGAGTTATGGCGACCCCAGGGTCAATTTAACACCATCCTCATAACCATTCCTTTCATCAAACTCATTAAGGCAGATAGTGTGGCCATTGATCTCATGGACCCTCAAGGCCCATTGATTTCAAGGACCTTCTCTCCAGCGCGCTGTGCTCCTGCAGGGACTGGTTCCTCCTGATGACGAGTCTGAAGCACAAGAGATGAAGGCTTGCCATGCTTGCTTCCAGGCTGCATTCTGGGAACACATCTTTCCACACAGATTTGTTTGTCCTTATGGGTGCTGGTGAGTGGTGTACAGCACATTCTTCTCCAACACTATAATTCAAAGGCATCAATTCTTCTGTTCTGGGGGTCTTTCTTGGCCAATATCCAACATGCACACGTAGAGGAGGTCATTGAAAACACTCTGGCGTGGGTCAAGCCCCTCTCCAATTTCAAAGTGAGACCTTTCTTTTTGTAATACTTTCGGGGGATCTTTTAGGCAGCATATTTTCCCGATGTAATCTGTCACTTGATTGACTGACTGCTGCTTCCACAGTTTGTTATTCATATTTCCATCAAGGATCCTTGTGATGGGGACCCAGGCAGAGGCTGCAGGAAGAAAGTCCTGATGACCTGTTCGCTTAATGATCATATGGGGTGACCATAGGAAACCCCATGGGGTGATTCTACTCTGTCATGCAGGGGCAATGTGAGTCACAACTGACTCAAAAATGGACAACAGCAACATACATTCATCTATGAACACAACCACATGGGACTATTTACATGTATGCATGTTTCTGGATGTATTTAGTCTGTTAAATATTTCATAGACTAAACAACATGAAAAGGAAGGATAGACGCCCATTTCCTTAAAAAATTGGTTTGTTGTATATCAACTCTTTGCCTTCTCTTCTGGAATTTCCCTAACCCTCAAACATGATCAGAGATTCAGAAGCAAACAGTATCCAAGCATTACCCATTGTTGTCAGCTGCTAATGAGTCGGCTCTGAACAGAAGGAAACACTGCCCAATGCGACGCCATCCCCACAATCCTTATGTTTGTGCCCATGGTGGCAGCTGGGGTGTCCATCCATCTCATCCAGGGACTTCCTCTTTGTTCATGCCCTTCTACTTTGCCAAGCAGGGTCTCTTTTTCTACAGACTAGCCTCTCTGGATATAATATCCAAAATATGTGAGATTAAGTCTCTCCATCCTCACTTCTAAGAAGCATTCTGGGCATATTTCTTTCAAGACAGATCTGTTTCTTTTCACAGTCCATGGAACTTTCAATATTATTAATTCGCAACACAATTCTAATATGTTGGTTCTTCTTCAGTCCTCTATATTCAATGTCTAACGTGTGTGTGTGTGTGTGTGTAGCAAAACAGCACTTTCCAGAAATCCAGCCAGCTTAAAGGGATCATACAACTCTTATCACCATGCATCCACCCATCCATTGTGTCAAGCACATTTGTCCATTGGCTGTCATCATCGTTTTCAAAACATTTTCTTTCCACTTGAACCCTTTAAATCAGTTCCTTATGTTTTTCCCTCTATGACCTTCCCCCAACCTCCCTTCCTCATGAACCCTTGATAATTTGTTGTTCCTATGTCCCTGGGTTTGTTGACTATTTCCTTTCCCCCACTTCCCCCTCTCCCCCTTGATAATTTATAGATTGTTTTCATGTCTTATACTGACTGGTGTCTCCCTTTACCCACTTTTCTGCTGTCCATCCCCCTGGGATGTGACTACAGGGAGATCATTGTGATCGGTTCCCCTTTTCTCCTCCTACCTTCCCCTTACTCTCCTGCTATGGCTGTACTCTCAGTGGTTTATCTGTTCTGGATTCCCGGTGTTTCCAGATATTATCTGTACCCATGGACATGCTCTGATCTAGCCAGATTTGTAAGGTAGAATTGGGATCATAATAGTGGGGGGCAGGGCAGAGAAAGCATTAAAGAACTAGAGGAAAGTTGTATGTTTCATGGGTGCTATACTGCCCATGACTGGCTGGTCTCCTTCCCTCGACCCTTCTGTAAGAGGATATCCAGTTGTCTACAGATAGGCTTTAGATCTCCATTCCACACTCTCTCCTTCAAAATGTTATATGTATTTTTTTTGTTCTGGATCTTTGATGCCTGATATCTAATTCAATCAACACCTTGTGATCACATAGGCTGGTGTGCTTCTCGCGTGTGGATTTTGTTGCTTCTCAACTAGATGGCTGCTTGTCCAGCTTTAAGACTCCGGACACCATTGATTTTGATAGCTTAGCACCATCAGCTTTCTTCACATTTGTTTATGTGTGCATTTTGTCTTCAGTGATCCTGTCAAAAGGTAAGCATCATGGAATGCTGGTTTAATACAAAAAAAATGTTCTTGCATTGAGAGAGTACTTGAGTAGAGGTCTAATGTCCATCACCAAACCTAAAAACATATGCTCATATATCTATTTCTCTATCATCATATATAGATATATTTATATGGACACATGCCTGTATTTAGACCTCTATTAATGCCCTTTTTCTCCTGGTTCTTTCCTCTATTTCCTTTTACTTTCCTCTTGTCCCACAATCATGGTCAGCCTTCATATGGATTTCAGTAATTCCTCTCAGTAACATTGCCCTTAATCAAACTTCACCAGGCCTCCTACACCCCCCTTGCCATCGATTTTAGATCACTTGCTGTTCCCATGTCCCTGGGTTTATTAACACCCACTTTCTTTCCCCCGTCTTTCCCTCTCCCAAGTCCTCTAGGACCTGTCAGTCTGGATATTTTCTCCTCCAAGTTTTTTATCCAACCTATCTTATCCAGATTGGCATGCAGAAATAATAATATGCACAAAAATAAGACAGGGCAAAACAAAGCAACAAAAGAAAACAACAACAACAACCAAAACCATAAAAAGGAAAGCCTATAGAGTTTAAGATCTGTTTGTTGATCTTTGTTTTCTGGGCAAGTAGGATGGCGTGCCATGTCATGGCACCAAAGTCTACTTTTCATATTCCCTGAAGACTTCCTTGTTCTGCTCCCCTTGCTGGT
>PVJH01009144.1:0-80993 GCA_004026705.1 Nesogale talazaci | reverse complement strand
CTCATATATTCTAATGTTGCCATTATTTCTGTTTAATTGAGCTTTTAAAAATCATTTTATTGGGGGCTTGTACAACTCTTATCAGAATCCATCCATCCATCCATTGTGTCAAGCACATTTGTACATTTGTTGCCCTCATCATTCTCAAAACACTTTATTTCTGCTTGGTATCAGTTCCTGTGTTAGTCCAGGTAGAATAAAGAAACAAATTCATAGACACGCATATGGCTATAAGGGAAAGGGTTATATACAGGAGGAATGAAACATTGAGAAAGCATTGCAACCCAGTCCAGTGCAAAGTCATAAGTCCGCTATTAGCCCATATGCCTGATACCAGTCTATAATGTCTCCTTCTGACTCATGAAGTCACAGGCCAGTGAGTACAGAGTCCCAGCGCTGCCAGGGGTCTCTGCATGGCTCCTCACTTCCAGGGTTCAGGGTCCATCAACAGCACCCAGTGGTGGTAGAAGCAACTCAGCACTGGCAGGGCTTTCCATGTGGCTTCTCCAGCTTCCGAGGTCTGGTTCCATCAGGGTAAGGTCATGTGGCTTCTCCTCTGCCTCCTCCAGCTCCTCCGATGCTGCCATCTTGTCTTGTCAGTGGAACGACTCCCAGTGACTGGGAAAAAATGGTCTCTCTTCTCCATGAGGGAAATACCGCGAAACTACTCAGAATTCTCCAGAGAAAGCCATACCCACACAGAGGTCTCATTGGCTACTCAATGGCCATCTCCAGATTAACAGGCTAGACTCCACCCCTACATCTCAGTCATGAAATTGATATAGGCACATGACCACCACAGCTCCTCATTTTCCCCTCCCTCTCTGCCCCCCTTAATTGCACTTTTATTTGAATATTTTATTCATTTTCCCTTTCCATTTATTCCATTTCAAAAATTTCTTTTGTGATTTTCATCAGTATTACATTTAACCTTTTGCATTTATAAAAACTAGTTTAAATTAACATGGACTTTAGTGTCAAATGAAACCTTATTCTTATACTACCCCTCCCTCCTCAATTCACATTATTTTTACCAATTACAACCTTGTTTATCAAGTGCCAAGGTTAACTTATATTATTGTTATGCAATTGTTACAAAGCACTTGGGACATAACAACTTGAATTAAACTAACAAAACTACCATCCACTTGGTATATTTTTAACACATAAAATTCTCTCAACAGATGTCCACCCCTCATCTTTCTTTGTACAGTTGTGAATTGCTCTTCAGGATCCTTCAGATCCATGTGAAGACTTTCTCTAGTAATTCTTATAGAATAAGTCTGGTTATAATTGAGCTAAAACTAAATGCACTGTTGTTGAGTTCATTTCTAGTAGGCACCTTGCAGAATGGAGTAGAGCTTCTCCCATAAGGTTTCTAAGCTCACAAATCTTTGCAGAAACAGACTGCTCCGTCCTCCTGGAGAGCAGCTGGTGGGTTTGAACTGCCCACTTTCTATTAATAGCTGAGTGCTTAACAGCTGTGCCACCAAAGCATTTATATCTAAGCCAAGCTTTCTTGAATTCCTTTTACTTGGGGATATATGAATTCCACCCTTGCTGTTGAGGAACAGTGTTGCAGGTATTCTTGCTGATGGTGTTTGCAGTTGTGTTTTTCCTGTTGGCACTTTACCTCCTGCCTACTAGCCTCAGGCTATTGTTGAGCCTCCTTGTATTTCTGATTTGTTTCTCTCTTGCTGCTTTCAGAATTCTTTATATCTGGACTTGGATTGCAATATATTTTATTGTGAATCGCTTGGAGTTTATTCTATGGCAAATTTGTTGAATTTCTTAGATTTGCCAATTTATGTCCTATGCAAGTCTGAAAAAAATTTCCCAGCATTCTTTCTTCGGTTCTAGCTCTGTATTACATAATGTCAATTCAAACAATGTCTGACTATATTTACACCCAAGTTTTCATAACCGTGTTGTTTTAAAGGGAAACCATCTCTCCTTTGGGTTGCTATTTCTCCTTAATTGTTACAAATCCAAAATCTTGCAACACTGGACTATGAGTGGGATGGATTCAAGCAGGGCAGGTAAAAACCATGTCTTTGGGTGTGAGCTTTCTGGTCATGTTCAGCAGGCAGAGGAGGAAAGGTTGCAGGAGCTGCTCAGTTTGGGCTGTTCCTGGAGGGGTTAAACAGTGGGCAGGATTGGGAGCTCTCGATGGATTCATCCATTACTTCCTCCCTCTCCTCTCCTGCCCTTACCATCTCAGACCCAAGGTTGTGCATATTTCCCTGGCCTCCCCCAATAGTTCCATAGCACGAAAAGCAGCTGCAGGAGAAGCAGCAACAGAAATAAGGACAACCAAAAATGAGCCCCCATTAGGTTTAATATGATATCCGCATCATGCCCAAATCACAGACTACATCTTGTATCTTAAGCATTGCTTATCCTTCCATTAAATTTCAAATTTTCATTTATTTTATTTTTCAGCTTCAATATTTGTTTGATTATTCATTATAGGTTCTATCTCTTTATGTCAATTCTCATTTTGTTCTTGTCTTGTTTGAAGGTTCATTTAGGAGAAGTCATTACTAATCATTTAATAAACTTTCTTGGCCATTTTTTCAGGTTGTATCCTCGACTTCTTAGGAAGCATTTAGTGTGTGCTGCATGAGAGCTAAACCATCCAGAAAATGAGGGTGAGAATGGCTGCGTGGTGCCAGGAATGTAATGATTGTTATTGAATGCTATTGAATCAATGTCTGAATTTGTGCATGTTCTGCTGTGTATGTCCTTATAATAATACAATGAAATAAATTATAATTTGAAATGAACAATATCAAGAAAGTTTTAACCTTAGGGAAAGTTAAAAAATGAAAGATTACAAGAGCTTTAAACAGCAATATTATATATGTTCAAAAATTAAAGGAAAATATGGACAAGAAGCTGAAGAAAATTATAAAAACAAGACAATAAAAATATGAGAATTAATAAGTATGAGAAGGGAAGACCAATGAATAAAGTAGGATGAATGCCATACAGTGGTGTTCATATTTGAGGAATTCATTAGTGTGAATACACAAATTTAATCAAATATTAAAAGACCCTTGCACTATTATAGGTGTGAGAAGCATATATAAATGAAGTTTGTGGCTTTAGGAAATAAAGAAGGGGCTCAGCATTGTATGGGGTCTGAAATTAAGAATCTTTAAAGTCCTTTCTAAGAAGTCGACAAAATAGTTTATAGAGAACATCATATTAGTCACATGTTTTTAATCTGACATCAGGAGAGGAAAATGTGGTGATTAGAACATATAGGGCAAAAACATTGGAAGTCAAAACATACTAACAAAACAGTAGACCTAAATTAATAAAGAAAGACCAAATTACCTTGGCAATTTTTTACAGTTATTATTTTTGTTTTTAAAGTGCCATATGGTTGTTAGTTTTTTTTTAATTTTGTGAAACTTTTCCATTACCTTTTCTCTTTTCAGTTTTAGTGTCGTATAATTCCCATATCTAACATTTTGATGACTTAAACATATTAGAAAGAGTTGTAAACTCATCATGACTATTAATTCAGCTACTGTCTCTACAGATTTGCTTATTCAGGATTTTATAAAAGAAAAACATTTAGCATCCCCAACCAACAATTACAAAATAAAAACAGAATGACTCCAATCCCTCAAAAAAAAATCATCAAATAATAAAGCCTAGAACACATTACCACCACTTGTCTCTCAGTGGAATTTGACTCACTTGCTGCTGAAGGTCAAGCACTGCAGCCTTCAGTATGCGTTGTAGCTTGATGTAAAGAAGAACAAAATCTTCACAGGGGGACCGATACAAATGGAGAGGAAAGTAAATTTTGTCAAGGATTTTGCCTTGCTTGGATCCACAATCAATGTTCATGAAAGCAGCACTCAAGAGGTTTTTTAAAAAATAGTTGCATTAGTTAAATCTTCTACACAAGGCTTGTTATAAGTATTGAAAAGCAAGAATTTTACATGGAGGAGTAGAGTCTTCCTAAACTAACCCATTTTCAATTGCCTTATGGACAAATGAACACAGATGATCAAAGAAGAATTGATGCAGTTGAATTGTGGTGCTGGAGAAAAATACTGAAAGAACCATGGGCTGCTTAAAGAACAAATCAATCTGTCTTGGAAGATGTATGACCAGAGTGTTCCTTAGAGGCAAGGGTGGCAACACTTCCTCTAACATGTTCTGAGCATGTTAGGAGAAGCCAGTTCATGGAGAAGGAAGGACAACATGTTTGGTAGAGTGGAAGGCGGGGAAGGAGAGGGTGGTCCTCATGGAGATGGATTGTCACCAAGACAACAACGATGGTGTCACGCGTCGAAACATTGTGAGGATGGCACAGGACCTAGCAGTATTTCTGTTTTGCAGAAGTTTTCTGAGGGGTGAAACTGATGGAGCTCAGTAGCGACATCAGAACAAATTTAAGATGTTTCTAAAGGGAAAATATATGATGAGGTGTCAAATTTTAACCTAAATATAGGAACCCTAATGGCATATTTGTTACACTTTGGGCTTTAATCCATAAGTTCTGCACTTTGAAACCAGTCGCTCCTAAGAAGAAAAATGGAACTTGCTACGGCTGTTAGATCTCTCCTGGGAGAGATATACCACAATCCTTGGCTTTGCACAAGAAAACATTCACTCTGAGGCCTGGCTTGTGATCCAAGTGAGTTTTATAAAATTTCCGATTTTACAGTAAATGGAACACAAGTCAGACAGTCCACAGCCTGATTATGGGGAAGCGCAGCTCTGGGACCACAGCCCGGCTGCACTGCACTGTGAAGCAGCTGCTCAGAGACAGAGTGCCAGAGCAAACATCTGGTTCTTCAGGGGCCCTGTGGAAGGCATGGTCGACAATACTTGCCGACCCCATCAGCTGAATCCAATTTACCTGGCTTGGATGGGTCAGTCCATGTGTACCGCCCACATAGGTTTACCACCCCATTTGGTCTGAGAGCTCAAATTTAAAACTTCCCCCCTGAAGAGTTATGAGCCCAAATCTTTAGGGTACTGGGCAACAACATCTCTAGCTGCTTTCTGCTGACAAGAGGGGTGAAGTGGGGCTTGGGTCCACCCGCTTCCAAACTCTGTGGGAAGAGGGGTTGTCCACTCAGGGCTTGCGAAGGATGAGGTTGGGGTGGTCTAGGAACTGGTGGTCCTGGGGCTGGCACACTTGGTTCAGAGATCTACATACCCTGAGAACTTCTGAAAGAAATAAACAGACAGATGGATGGCTGTGGCGGTTCTGTGCTTATGTTAATTTCATGATTGAGATGTAGGGGTAGAGTTTTAGCCTGTTAATCTGGAGATAGCCATTGAGTAGCCAATGAGACCTCTGTGTGGGCATGGCTTTCTCCTGAGACTTCTGGGAAATCTCACAATATTTCCCTCATGGAGATGAGAAGCTATCTTCCTGGTTGTTGGGAGTTAGTCTCAGAGACAATGAATTATGGACAAGATAAGATGGCAGCATCTGAGGAGCTGAAGGAGTCAGAGGAGAAGCCACATACACTTGCCCTGATGGAATCAGAACTCTGAAGCTGGAGAAGCCACATGGAAATCCCTGCCAGCACTGAGTTGCCTCTACCACCACTGGATGCTGTTGATGGACCCTGAGCCCTGCAAATGAAGAGCCATGGGGAGACCCCTGCCCATGCTGGGATTCTGCACCCACTGGCCTGTGACTTTGTGAGTCAGAAGGAGACATTATAGACTAGTATTGGGCATATGGGCTAATATTGGATTTATGACTTTGCACTGAACTGGGTTGGGATGCTTTCTTAATGTCCTATTCCTCTTGTATATAAACTATACGCTTATATCCATATGTGTGTCTATGAATTTGTTTCTCTAGTTTACCCAGACTAACACAATGGTTTAGGTGAGACAGGGATGAGGTTGTGTGGTCTTGGAGGTGGGTTAGTGCATGGGAACTTTAGAAAGAGGAGATCTTAGGACTGACAGACATGGGTGTTTGTTCACTGTAAACATAGGTACAGGGTAAAAGCACTCACTGGCTTAAAGGCTGTGATGGGTCTGGTGTAGAGTTTTCTGTGGAACACTTCTCTATGCTGGGATGCCAGTTTCATACCCACAACAGCTTTCAAAGGTGCTGGTCTGGGTGCCTTGCTTCTGTGGTGTCTAGGTACAAATACTTCTCACAGTTTCACCTGTGAATTGTGCCGGGGTCAAAGGCGAAAGCTGGCAGGAGCAGGCTCTGGAGCCTATGAAGGGCAGGGGTGGTTGGTCAGTAGCACAGGGGACATTTTAGGAAAATTGGGATAGCTGTACCCAAAATGTGCTGTAGGTAGTGTTGCTGAAATGAGAAAATTAACAGTTACTCTGGGGTCTGGCTCCCAAATGCCTTTGGCCTAGGCTTGGGCAACGGAGAGCCAGCAGGTAGGAGAAGGACAAACCCAGGCTGTCAGAATGATGAAGATGCTTGTTTGCAAACCAGGAGAAAGCAAAGGGAATGGAGAGGAAGGCGGGGAGCAAAGTATTTGGCTCCCAGGATTAAGCGGACTAACTCCCAGGGACCAAACGACCTGCCACCAGGTACCAACCACCCCCCGACCCTCACGCCCACCATGGGTTTTGAGCAGCAGGTACCCTCTTGGCCAGGTCACGTGCTCAGTTGTCTCTGCCCACTCACCCTCCAGCAAAACGGGAGTGGCCACTGGGCCACACCATCTTGCCAGGAACGGAGAGACACATGGCCAGGAAAATGGCAGCCTCCATGCGTGGTTTAGTTGACAGGCGTGGACAAGCCCCTGACGCGGAGTCCTGCAGAGACCAACAGGGTGTGCACGTGTGTGTCCACGCGCGCCTGTCTAGTTGCCCGGGACAATTAGGAAAGCGTAGAGTCCCCATCCCATCCCATCCCATCCATTGGACTGGGGAGGGCATGTAAGCCCCCAGAACCACAGACAGGCAGGTCCACAGCCTCACCTCAAAATTGGAAGCATCCATAGAAATACAGACATGAAGGGAGGGGGCTTCCACTACACATGACATGTGCAAAAAAAAAAAAAAAGAGAGAGCAGGGCACTGGAACTTCCAGGGAGGGAGAAATCCTGGCTGGTGTCCTTTCCAAATTACACGTGGGGCAGTTTTAATGTCCAGCCGAGCCACTGTTTCCCCGGTCTTATGTTAGCTCTCTCATGGGAGAGAGAGACCTCGGTCCTTGGCTTCATACAAGAAAGAATTTGCCCTGAGGCCTGGTTCATGATCGAAGTGAGTTTTATAAAGGATAGAAGTTTCAGGTTTTACAGTAAATGAAACAGAAGGCCGACAGAGTCCACGGCGCGGTTGTGTGGGACGTGGCACTGCCTCCTTGAGCCCTGCAGCCCCACCGCTGTGTAGCAGCCACTGAGAGAGAGCATCGAGAAAGCACAGTGCAAATGTCTGGCTCTTCAGGGGCCGTTGGAAGGCCTGGTCAACGATACAGGTCGACCCCACCGGCTGAATCAAATTCACCTGGTCTAGATGGACCAATCCAGGTGTGCAGCCTACATAGGTATATCATCACCCATTCCTGGCCAGGAGCTTAAACACTGCCTCATCCTATGCGGAGGGGAGGGGAGGCAGAGAGAGGAGTGAGGGGAGGGACAGGCAGAGGAGAAGAACCTCAGCCTTAATTCGTGTCCAGTGTACCGTTCTGGAAACAAAGCTATTCACATCTCTGGTCACTGGTCAGAGGCGGTTCTCTGGAAGGTCAATCCACATGGGGACTCTGAGGTCAATGTCATTCATAGTCTTTAACAAACCACATGCTCAGAACTTAAGCTCTAATATCATTACTTCATTACTTCTTCCGGTCTTGGAATGTATTATTTACAATTCTTGAATCACACAGAGTGTACTTCTTCCTTTTTGTTTTAAGACAAACCTTTAAAACACCCGACACTATCTTTCTAATTGCTGGACATGACCTTCACTATGTTTTGCTCTAGCCCCCATGTGTTTTGTGATCACTTCATGAGGACAACTACTGAGTGGATCCATGTCATGGAACTAATTGTTTTTATATTAGGGTGTAGGATTAAGTCCAAGCCCTAAATCCATTCATATATTTATAGATTATATATATCCCTAGTCCTCTTTAAAAATATCATTGTCATCTTATTGGGAAATATTATGTCATCCCCATGGGGCATATGGTAATTCTATTGATAGTATCATTAAATTAGTCAGTTGCACATATTTTTAAATACTGCTTAGGAAACCATGTGAAGAACAGATTTTTAGGCTAAAGTACATTAATCATTGACTTGCACAGCATAAAACTCAAGTGATTGAACACTGCAAATGATGAGAGCTATAGGTAGGGAAACTTTTTCAGTAATGTACATTTGCTAAGGTAGAACTATGCCTGTTGGGCTAAGACATATCATAATAGAGTAAAAAGAGTATGATAGTAAGGTAGTCTTAGGTTGCTAATGAGTGGGCACCCTCAAAACAAGAGAGTTGGACCCAAGTCCAATGGCTTCCACCTCCAAAACTTGTACGGAGTCAGCTGCATCTCAGCCTTAAGTCTAAAGAAATAGTTCATCCCTTTAATCTGCTACAAAGGTCTTTGATGTGTGTTCTAGCTTGTTTAATGGCATTTCCAAATCTTCCTGTGAAACAAGGACCACCCCCAACACTACCCCCTTAAGGAGTGAACCATTAATATTCGCGAAGCACTCTTTAGAAGTATCTGTTCATTAGGGGTGACTGTGAAACAGCACAATGATAAATGCTTTGAAAAATACGAAACTAAATAAATTAGGAAACTGACTGAAAAACTACGTACTAGAGTTGTAAACGGACATATATTTGATAATGGCAAATCAAATACCCTTTTCACATTTATATGGCATAGCACGCCTGTTCTTCAAACAGATCAGTGAGAAAAAGTACGATTCTTTTTAGTACATCAAACTTCTTCTGCAAACTCAGTGGTCAAAATGGACATTGTTCTGATTTGGATTGGAAGAACTCTAGTCTGAATATTAGGGATAATAATTTAAAAAAATCATTTTATTGGGGCCTCATACAACTCTTATCACAACCCATCCATCCATCCATTGTATGTCAAACACATTTGTACATTTGTTGCCCTCCCTCTCCACACCCCCTCCTTCAAGAACCCTTAATTTATTATTATTTTGTCATATCTTACTGTTTCAGACAGGGTTCTCTTAGAGAAATAAAACCAGGACACTAGGAATTCTCTTTATAT
Organism: Nesogale talazaci; assembly: GCA_004026705.1. Lineage (NCBI taxonomy): Eukaryota > Metazoa > Chordata > Mammalia > Afrosoricida > Tenrecidae > Nesogale > Nesogale talazaci. The sequence continues at coordinate 71,776 of PVJH01009144.1, read as the reverse complement.
ATTTATAAAAATAGAAGGATATATATAAGATGAGAAATAAACAGTTAACTAATTTATAAAGCAGTACAATGGCTTGGTGCAACTCACTTGTGTGAGACAGCTAGTAGACTGGCACTCCTTGGAGTCTTGAGGGCCATTGAGTAGTCCTCTGTAGAGCAATTCAGGCTATCTGGCTACAAGCAGCAAATAGCAAAGCAGGTCACCAACATTCAGATGACAGAATCCAATAGTCTCCAAGTCAAGAGATGTATATTTCAGGAGCGTGGCAAAGCAGGACTTGAAGGAACCTCAACTCACAGCAACACAGGCCACGATTAGGCATCCCACAGGTAGTGTTGCTTGGAGGTTGAGGCACAGGACAAACAAGGCAGCTGTCTGGTCCGAAAATCCAAGAACAAGAGAGCAAGGGTGGAATTTGCCAAGCCTTTTCTATCTCTGCCCTTCAATTGATCACATGTGTTCATTGGCCATGTTGTCACACCAGACCTACCTATCATCTTGGGCCATGTGGGCACCACAAGCTTGCCTATCACACTTACAATGTGTGATGTCTCCCTTCACCCACTTCCCTGTTGTCTCTACCCCAGTGAGGAAATTAAGTGTAGATCCTTATATAGAACGTTCCCCCTTTCTATCCCACATTCCCTCCACCCTCCCGGTGCCGCCACTCTCACCACTCATCTTCAAGGGATCATCTGTCCTGGATTCCCTGTGCTTCTGGTTCCTAATTCTTTAGATAGGAGAGCTGTTGTAATGCATAGTTAATGCTAGCCAAATGATTAAAGGTATAGAAAGGAGCTATATAAATATCTCAGGTGTAAAACACATAGAAAGCAAACAGGCATGAAATTAGTAATTATCTTTAATGCTGAGATACCGAGCTCATTTTAAAACTTTGCTTTAATAAAAAAAGTATGCAAGCATTTTGAACAATTAGGTAGTAATGGACAATTTGTGAAATACCTATTAATAAAATGCAGGAAAGTGCATATGTTTTAAAATTAATGTTAAAGATCATTACGTTTAGATAAGTTATTTTAATACTATAAGGAAATCATCTCACTGTTTGACAAAATTTTATTTCTGAAATTGCAATGTAACATAGAGCAAAGAATGCAATTCGAAAAAGAAATGCAATTCAGTTTCTTCATGAAATATACTGGGGTTTGCTGCAAAATAATCTCATTTAAAATATCCCTTGGATAAAAACTTTAAATCAACTGAAATACTAGAGTTGCAATTTTGATGACTGTACAATTACAAAACTATATGGATTAGAATAGATAAGTTGTTAGTCTGGGTTGACTAGATAACACACTCATAGACACTCATGTGTATAAGAAAGTGCTTTATATAAAAGAGCAATTGCATATTGAAAGAACACCCCAACCAGTCCAGCTCAAGTCCATAAGTCTGATATCAGCCCATATATCTGATACCAATCTATAAAGTCCTCTTCAGACTCATGAAACATATGCAATGACGCTGAATGCAGGACGATCACAGGCCAGTGGGTGGAAAGTCTTGTGCATCCAGTGTTGGTGCCAGCATGTCAGCACTGGCAGAGTTCTCCACATGACTCCTTGAGCTCCAGGACACTAGCATAGCTCCATGTGTTTTGTCAACAAGAATGTCTCACAGGGAGTGAGGGAATGTCCTGCTGCAAATTATTTATCTCCTTAGCAGCTCCAAAGGAGGTCACCAAGCTGTGACCTGATTGACAGGCTGAACTCCATCTTTTCACTCTTAACTCTCCATTTGACAACAGATTTTGAAAATATCAGAGGTACTACTAATTGGCCAACATTCTGTAGAGTACTGCTGTCTAGAATCTCTGTTTTCAAAAGGCAGTATCCTTCATGACCTGGTTTTATGATTAAGAACAAAATGTATATCCATAGGAGCTAGAGTATATGAAAATAAATGCCTTTTCAAATCCTTCAAAGATCTCCTATTACTCTTTGAATAAAATCTGTTTCATTGATTCTAATGTCAAGTTACTTTACTGGCATCCTCTTCTAATTATTGCTCCTATCTCACAAACTCTTCAGACTAACCATTGTGCTCAGAATTGGTGTGCATTCTTCTTAGGACTTTCAAGGTTACTAATTTGTCTACCTGGTGTACCCTTCTGTGTTAGCCTGGGTAGTCTAGAGAAACAAATTTCATAGACACAAATATGAATATAAGGAAAAGGTTTATATACAAGAGAAGCAGGACATTGAGAAAACATCCCACTCCAGTCCAGTTCAAATTCATAAGTCCAATATTAACCCATATGCCCGAAATCAGTCTATAAAGTCTCCTTCTGACTCACGAAGTCAGAGGTAAGTCGGTGCAGAATCCCAGTGCTGGCAGAGGTCCCCTCATGGCTCCTAGGTTCCAGGGATCAGGGTCCATCAACAGCATCCTGTGGTGGCAGAAGCAACTCATCGCTGGCAGAGGTCCCCATGTGGCCACCCCAGCTTCAGAGGTCTGGCTCCATCAGGGCAAAGCTGTGTGGTCTCTCCACCGACTCCTCCAACTTCTCAGATGCTGCCATCTTGTCTTGTCAATCATTCATTGTCTCTGAGACTAACTCCCAACAACTGGGGAGATAGCTTCTCATCTTCATGAGGGAAATATCACGAGATTTAACAGATGTATCGCGAGATTTCGCAGACATATCAGGAGAAAGCCATGCCCACATGGAGGCCTCATTGGCTACTCAATGGCTATCTGCAGATTAACCGGCTAGACACCACCCCTACATCTCAATCATGAAATTAACATAAGCACAGGACCGCCACACCTTCTTAGAATTACTAGTGCTCCTTTAATTTATTTATAGCTCTGCTTCACACACATATTACCTGACTCTCAAACAGTACTGTCACCTATTGTGCTTTACTTTTCTTTATATTGCTGATCACTGCCTATCATTTGATATATGTATCTGTGTTCATTGTCTCCATTGATTACCTGTTTCTTCTACTAAAGTTCCTTGAAGGTGTTTTTTTTCCCCTCTGCCATAAAGTGGTGTACTAGTATTTGATGTAAGATGTCCAATAAATATGTATTGGATTAAACAAATGAGCAAGGAATAGGTGAGTGCACACTGCTACATTTTTCCTTGTATGGTTCAAGAAATGCTGAATCTTCTTATCCTCATCCTAAGGACCAGGGCCTCCTCCTGGACATCTGTCAGTGTCACCCATTAATACAGACACAGGATGACATGCTCCTTCTCTGATTGCTTCATTTCATTTGATTGCAAGCTCTTGTAGATGTAGAATGTTGCTCAATATAGTGTTGGAAGATGAGGTTCAGGGGTTGAAAGACAAGAATTCACTCAAGCATACTGACAAGCAAAAGGAGGGCACGAGACCAAGCAGTGCATCACTCTGCTGTAAGAGGAGTCACCAAAAAAAAGAGAGAGAGAGAGAGAGAGAGAGAGAGAGAGAGAGAGAGAGAGAGGAGTCACCTAGAGTCTGAACTATCTCATATCTTCTAAGATGCTTCCATGGTTTAACTTTTCCTATGTTCTGACATCTCTTCCTGTTGATTTTTTACATCATTTCAGTACCCTCTACTTTTCCTTTGACCTCTTATTTCTCCTCCAGCTTTCATTGTGTGGTTAAACACATACTCCCGTGCAAACATTCCCAAATCTCTTGGCCCTCTTGTTGTCATACTCACTTGTCAACTTAATGCATCTAGAGTAAGACATATAACTATATCAATTGAACTCTCACAATGTTTATGTGGATTTTCAATGTTCCTGAATAACTCAATCAACTTTCTAGTTGATTCACTCACTAAATTCTCATCTCTCCCATATTTTTCAACAAATGGTGTTTGCAAAATTTAATCTCCATCTGCAGCAGATAGAGAGCATATATTCCACCAATGGTAGTTACATAATCCCCTATCCACTTGAGCGAGGAGGTGGAGTATAGCCTATCAATCAGGCCAGAGTCAATGAAGGCTTTGTGTGGGCATGGCTTTCTCCTGAATATTCTGGGAACACCTGTATTTCACGCTTAAGGAGGTACACACTCTCTCTGTTACACCATTCTGTTGACAAGCCTCATAAAGCCATGCTGATGTCAGCTAGAGCCCTGGAGCAGGAGGAGCCACATAGAGAGCCATGCCATTGCTGAGGTGCTTTCACAAGACTTTTCACCCACTGATCTGTGTTCTTCCTGCTTTTGGCATCATTGCAAGTGCTGCATGAATCTGTAAAGAATTTATGGACTGTATCAGATATATGCGCTAATTTCAGATTTATAGTCTTGATCTGGATGGACCAGGATGCTTTCTTCATATAGAATGCTCTTTGATATAAAGTTCTTTCCTACACATATATGAGTCTCACTGAATTTATTTCTCTAGGCTACACAGACTAACACATTTCTATGTACAAAAGCAAGTCATCAAAGATCTATCAAAGACCTAAAATGTAAATCCTAGAACTAACTTTAAGGATCATCAATGAGAAAATAGGGTCCTAGTGCAGGGCAAGGACATCCTACCAAATATAGGGAAGGGAACACCCAGTAGAAGGCAAGATAAATTCCTGGGACCTACTAAAAAGTAAGACATGTATATCAAATGATTTCACCAAAGGAGTAAATGGAGAGTATACAGACTGGGAAAAGGCTTCAGCGATGACACAAGGACAAAGGACAATCTCTGAAATCTCTACAACTCTCCAATACCCCAACAAGAAAAAAATCAATATCCAATCAAAAAGTGGGGGAAAGACATGTACAATTCTCCAACAGATACTCAAATGACTAAAAGCTCCTGAAAGAATGCTGTTACTCGCCATCTCCCAGGAGAAGCAAATCAAAACAACAATGAAATATCACTTTACACTGACAATGATAGCCAATTTAAAAAATATATTTAAAACTACAGATATAGAGAGAATTGCAGTCTTGTATACAGCAGGAGGGGCTGTCAGCATGTAAAATCATTGTGGAAAGCAATATGGTGCTACCTATAATAACTGATACAGCAGGAGGGGCTGTCAGCATGTAAAATCATTGTGGAAAGCAATATGGTGCTACCTATAATAACTGAAAATGGAAGTCCATAAAGTATAGCAATGTGTCTGCTGGGTAGATACCTTAAAGAAGCAAGAGACAAAACAAATAACACATATACTCCCAAGTTCATTGAAACACTGTTCACAATAGCAAAAAGTTGAAACATTCCAAATTTGCATCAATAGAAGAATGAAGCACTTCATTCCTTTCCATGTGAAGTACTTTAGCCCATACAGTGGAATTCTATGCATCATTAAAGAACAATGATGAAATCACAAGTACCTCATGTCATGGTAGGACCTGGAGAATATTGTGCTGAGTGAAGTTAGTCAATCAAAAAATGACAAAGATTGCATGAGACCACTGAGAACAGGACAAACACCAAGACAAGACAGGCAATGAGTCTCTGGTTATACAGTCATTCGAAGTGGCCTTCCAGGCAATGGGGTGGCAGCTGACTGTCTAATTCTTGTAATATACTTATCACTCACTTATTTGTACATCAAAAAGACTTCTCTCCAGAGGAGAGTTCCCTTCAGCTGGGGACAGTTTCTCATTCTATTGGAGGGTTGGGCAAGGAGTGAAAAGTTCATACCATGTGACACTGTCTCAATGGTCAGTGTGCTCCTGGGGAGAGTTATTTCCAAGAAGAAGTATGGGTGTATTTGTCTCCAAAATTATTATTTCACTTCTGTTCCTAGGTAGAGTGGAGGACTGTGGTATGCCCTTGGAGAAAATATTTAATATTGCCTTTAAGAAGCCTCCTCTTCCCTCAAAATCGGAGAATGCCCCTTCCTTTATATGGCTATTTTTGCATTCTTAAGTCTGTTCCTCTATAGCCCTGGTGGATCCAAATCTCAGAATATAAACTAGTTGGGTTTTAGATTTTGTCTTTTGGGGATGTATACAACATACAACATAGGACACACTAGAAGGATGTGAGTTAAAAAACAAAACAAAAAAAACACTAAATGAACCTGACATCCACTTGGCCACAGTTTTTGCAGACTAAAACTCACTGGTATCAAGTTAATTCTGACTCATAGGAATTCCATAGGAAATGGTAGCCCCGCACATTTGGGTGTCAGAGACGAACTTTTTGTGGAAGTAGAAGGCCTCCACTCTCACACAGGAGTTGCAAATTAAAAGAACAGATATAGTCCTTTGGACATAAAACTGTCATATCCTACTGGCAGGAGAGAGAGATTGCTTTTTTTTTTTTTTCCTTTTCGTTCCTTTCTCTTTTTGTTGTCGTTGTTCTTCTGTATAAGCAAGGGGCAGCGACCTTTAAGCCGGAGTGCAGTCCCACGCTGGCCTGGCCTGGAGGCGTTCCCTAGTTGACTAGGAAGAGCCTGTTGCGAAACAAAAGACTACTGCCCTATTTCTGATTACAGTGTTCTGTCACCTAGACATCATCCTTCCCAGCCCCTCGTGTTTGATTACCAGGAACAGGGGTGGTGGCAGTGGGTGCTGAAAGCCGGGGGTGGGGGCGGGGAGCATAAACCCTTCATTACACACACTGGCACCAGGGTAAGAGGTGGGGCTGCCCAGGCAAAGTCAGTGAGCATGAGAAGTCAGACAAAGCCCTGCTGGATAGAATGCGCCTCTTGAGGAAACCAGCAATGATGAATACAAGAACTTCGCTACCCTCGCGGCACTCAGGACTCGCATTACCAGGTGCCATGCTTACCACAGGGAGTGTCAGAAACATCCCGGCCGGGCTCCGGGTCTTGGTTCCCTTCGTCGCATTGGGGTCCTCTTTCTGCTGCCTGTTGTCTCACTGGCTTGAGCACCAGCATCAATTAAAAATAAAAAGTGACCCTGGAATCAGAAGAGAGTGGATTTGGAAGTCATGTCACTTCAGTTCAAACCCTTTGCTTTGAGGTTGCCTGGTAAAAGACAACTTAAGAGTACCGTTTATTTGTCATTTTCACATTTTCTTAACTTTGAAATACATGTCTTAGTTTGGCAGACAGAGCTCTACCATGGTGAATGAGTGACAATGAGTTTTGTGCCCTGTGCCTAGACCTCATTGTTTCCTAAAAAAAATGTTCAGTCATTTAAGTTTTTTAATATTTATAAATGAGTGTTCATGTGTTTTAATCTAAAGAGGTTTTCCATGTGAGACCATTCCCATTATTTCAATGGTATTTTAACTTCTCCATGATTAATTCTGTTTAATGATACCAGGCCCCATAGAGTTACTATCTCTTTAAGAACTGTTATGCTACCATTTAATAACTTGGATATATGAATGGATTTGCGCTTACACTTCACTGCAAGCTCCAACCTAAGAACAGTCAGTCCATTTTTATGATGCAACTGTGCTGAATACTTACGGTCACAAAGGGTTCATGGAAGATCTGGGTACTAACTATAGTGAAGTGTGGTGACGGAATAAGATGGTGTTCAGATGGTGTCTGGAAGAGTAGCATTAGGGGGGGTCTCCAAGGCTTATCTTAAAACAAGCAGTCAACTACATGAGGTGTCGCTAAATCCACACAAAAGAAGCACGGTAGTCTGTGTGAGCCAAGGATTATAAATTTAAAAATCCTAGATCAGAGGAGAAAAGTGTATTAGATCATAAATTCTGAGCACTTGGTTTGCAGAAAACTATGGGTGATGGTGAAAGTCTAAAATCCATTTGCAGTATTTCCAAGGGGAGTAAGTGTCCACTCCAACCATGGATCAGGGCTGTGAATAGGCTGATGCTCAGAGTGCCTTGGAAAGTGATTTAGTGGAGAGAAAAGTTAAAGATGAACATTTTATCATTTATATCCCTTTTGACCCACTTTTAAAATTTGTTCTAGTTTTTTATTATTTTCTGTTTTATTTTTAGTTTAAGGATTTTCTTTTTTAAATTGTTACTGTGATTGTGGGGGGTTATATTAAAATGTTTTTAATAATTTTATTGGGGGCTTTTACAGCTACTACAACTTTCAGTACATCATTTGTCTCAAGCACATTTGCACACATGCTGCCACATGCATTTCCAAACATTTTCCACTTGAGCCCTTGGTACAAGCTCCTCTTTATGAATTCCAGGATATGTAAATCTATAAAGAAAGCAAAACTTCTTAGGTTTATGGCAGGGAAGGTTGGGGTATTAGGAAGTTCATAATAATAATAAATACAAAAATGAAGACAATGTTGTAAAATTAATTGTGGTGATAATTGCACAACTCTTTAATATATCAAGACCATGGAATTTTATGGTACATTAATTATATGTCAATGAATCTGTTGACATTTTTAAAAAGAAAGACAACAAATAAAACTCATCTTTTCATTCTTCATCTATACATCCTTGTGGTTTACCTAAATAATATTCCTTCTGCATCTAGTTTTTAAAATGAATTTCCAGAGGCATTAAGAGAAAAAATTACCTACTTAACTAGCAGTGTATATAACCACATCTTTATCATCCTTTCCTGCTACTCTTGGCCAAGAAATACTTGCCCTCTATGTTAGGCAGCATTCTCAAGAGAAACAAAACCAGGACACTTATGATTATACATGATAGATAGATAGATAGATGATAGATAGATAGATGATAGATAGATAGATAGATAGATAGATAGATAGATAGATGATAGATAGATTTATACAGCACAAAGGAATATAACAGCTAATTAGTCCACACAGCAGTACAGAGGTCTCAGTTCAACTCACTTCTGTGGAACAGTTAATAGACTGGAAGTCTTTGGACTCACAAAGGCTGCTGGGTGCAAGATCAAGGAAGCAGGCAGCAGATTTCCCTTGGGTGATACAGGCAGAAGTTGTCCACAGGCAGCAAATAGCAGAGCAGGTCACCAACAGCCAGCAGCTCAGGAGCTTACAAAAGCAGGTCTGATCAGATATTGAACTCAAGCAATGTAAGAGAACAAGCTCCACCAGCCTCAATCTCAAACTTCATGTGCACCAGCAGATCTCGAAGGAACCTTAGGTTCTAGTGACATGATTCACATGTTGTCTGTCCCACAGGTAGTGTAGCTCACAAGTCAACACAGAGAACTAGCTAAAATAGCTGCTCCCTGGTTCAATCAGTAGAGAGCAAGAGAGAGAGGAGAAGGTTTTGTTGAGCCATTTATCTCTTTGCCCTCCAATTAAATACCAAACGGATGAATCCCACATTCTCCTATTCATGAGACTAGCAAAATAAACATAACTATCACATCCTCTATTATTATTCCCTCTGATTTCCCAAAGAATTTTGCTCTAACCATTTCATTTCAGCCTCTTCAGTGAAATCAGTATTCCCATTCTATTAAAATATTTTTCACATGGAGCCATTCACTTGTCACAAAATATAGCATCTTTAAAATAGCCTATTATAGTTCCTGGAAATATAGAAATATATATATATATATGTAAAGAAAAATGGGATATCTTTGAACAGAAGTGGAGATAGAAAATTTAAAGACATTTGTAATAGGGATAGTATTCATAGAAAGCACAAGGAAGAACTAGATAAGCACCAGTTACAGCTGTCCTACGATCCTATTTGTAACTCCCAGTAATCGGATTGGATCTATGTCCCTAAATAACAACTATAAACTTTTTGTTATGTACATAGACCAATGTAGAAGCAGTTTATCCCCAATAAAAAGGAAATATTCTATCAGCTAATATTTTTGTCAATTTTTCTTCTTTTTTAATTACAATATTTTTGTTTTGCTCTGTATTTTGACTTTAACACATTTATATGTCGAATTGTTAAAAGAGGTAGGAAGTGGGAATTCAAGGCACCAGTTCTAGAGAAAGGGATTTTCTCTTTACTGGTCCTGGAGGAAGATGGTTGACTCCTCAGCTTCTGTGTCCTGGCTTCTTTGAGATCACCATAATGGTATGCATCTATCAAAGCGTGAAGCCACTGTTTCTTTACATCTCCTCTATCGAGATCTATATACTTTGTATGGTTGTGAAGTATATACCAATAAAACTATTTTGAGCTGTTTAATTGTTCAGTCTTGTTTACAAGATGCATGCAGTCATCCTCACAATCCATTTCATAACCCCCTCACAACCCGTTCTCCTTGTTGTTAGTTCCCTGTCCTCCTCATTCCCCCTGCCATACTCCTGTTGCTAAATGCCATTGACTTGGTGCTGAGACAGAAGGATCAGCAGAAGAAAATGAAAGGCAAATATCAATCCAGTTACTACTTCTATAGATGTATCTACCCTGAAATTCATATACCAAAAGTCATACAATAGTCAAACAGGAATTAGACAAACAAAAAAAAAAGCCAACAAGAATTACAAAACAAAACAGACAAGCACAATAAAAAAGAAACAGAAAATGTTAAAAAATGGAGCAGCTTTAAAATCAGTCAAAAGGGAGTCCAAATGAGAAGGTATTGCGTTTTACCCTACCCATATCTGCCATGGCAGACTTTACCTCGCCCTCTGTCTGAGAGCAAGGCTATTCCCATCCTTGATCAGAGGTGATTCCCTGGAGGTTTACTCCATGTGGGGAACCTACAGATGGATTTGAGACTTACAGAGGAGATGCAATCATCTTCCCCTACATATCCCTCTGCCCTCATCTTGGCTTGAATTTCCAGGAAGGTTAGCTTATCACTCTTGTAACAGAGTTTGTTGATTTGGGCTCACCTTAGCTAACTGCTGCATAGCAATAACTCAAGGGTCTTCTCTCTTGGAAAACTGAACCCTGCTGAGGTGAGGGTTCCTCTCTCAAAGTTGTTTCTAAGATGCACATATAAAGGTGTGAGAAATGGTTCGTGGGCACTGAGCAGTCTCTCCACCTCACTGCTTCAGAAACTGGATTAGAAATTTATATATCCTGAGATATATCCTTATAGTAGGGGACTCATACATTATTTGTTCTTTTGTGATTAACTTCATTAAGCATAGTGGTTAGCAGGTCCATCCATGTCAACAGGTATTGCATGGTTTCATCACTGCCTTTATGTCTGTGCACCAGTGATTCTTTATTCAATCTTCTACTGATGGACATTTGGGTTGTGTGTGCTTCTTTTATTATGGTTGGTAGTCAGTGTATGTCCTGAAATAAGGTCTCAAAGTTAGTTCCACTGTTCTCATTGATGATCCTTATTGCTCCAGGGTTTGACCTTTGTTCTCCGATCTCTTTTGAATCTCTTTTTGTGCAGAGAATGAGGTATGACTCTTGTTTCATTCTTCTGCAGATGGATGTCCAACTTTCCCATCACTGTCAGTTGTAGAAGCTGTTCCTTTCTCATTTAATACTGGGGGGTTGGGGAGAGTTCTTTGTTGAAAATCAGTTATCTGTAGGTGTAGACTTTTATTTCCGGGTTTTCTATTCTGTTCCACAGTACCCGGATATTTTGTCGACTGTGACTCTGTAGAAGGTTTTAAGGCTGTTAGTGTAAGTCCTCCTACTTTGCTGTTCTTTTTGAGAAGTTATTTGCTCATCCTGGGCTGCTTATCTCTCTACAGGAAACTTGTAGTTAGTTTTTATATTTTTTAAAGAATGAAATTGGCATTTGGTCAGGAATTGTGTTATGTTTGCAGATTATTTTAGGTAATATTGGCATTTTCACAATATCGTATTCCTGTATATGAACATGAGATATTCTTCTATTTGTGTAGTTCTAATTTTTGTTTCTTATAATAAATGATCGGTGGTTTGCTTTATTCAGGTCTTTTGTTTACTTGGTTAAGTTTACTCTTAGGTATTTCATCTCTGTATGATTATTATAAATAGTATTGTTTTCTTGATGTCTTTTTTTGAACATTCTTCACCAGTTTATAGGAATTAGATTGATTTCTGATTGTTAATCTTGTACCATGCTTCTTTACCAAATTTCTCAGTTGTTTCTGACAGCCTTTCAGTTTTTTCCCTTTGAATGTGATATTGGCCATTTGATTTTATTATGTTGAATAATTTCCCTTCTATTCTTTTTTATTTTATTAGAAATGGATCTTGGATATTGCCAAAGATTTTTCTGCATTTATTTATATGAATATGTAGTTCTTATTCTTTGTCTTGTCTATGTGGTGGAGTACATTGATTGTTTTATGAAAGCTGAACCATCTTTGCATCCTCATTTGAGCATATGGATTCTTTTTTTGATATGCTGTTGAATTCTATTAACTAGAATATTTGAGAATTTTTGTATCTATGTTCACTGGGAATATTGGTCTGTATTTGTGGTGTCTTTGCCTAGATTTGCTATCAGTGTTATGCTTGCTTCATAAAATGAAGTTTGGGTGTTTGCTGGACCTTTCTAGATTCTGAAATAATCTGTGCAGAATTGGTGAAAGTTCTTCCCTGAATATTTTGTGAAAAAAAAAATTTTGTGGACTTTGTCTATGAAGCTTTCTAATCTGCAGCTTTCGTGGTTGGACATTTCCTGATGACCATTTCTATTTCCTCTTTGTTTGCTCAGATTTTCTGCATCTATCTGTGCTAATTTCAGTAAGTAATATATGTCTAGCTATTGTCCTTTTCTTCTTGATTGTGAAAATTGTTGGACTACAGTCTTCCATAGTATTGTCTTATTATTCTTTTACTTAATTTGGACTTGTTATGATGCCACCCTTTTTATTTCTAATTCTAGATGTTGATATCTTCACTTTCTTTCCTTTGTTAAGATTTTGAGCAGTTTTTCAATTTGGTTAACCATTTCAAAGAATCAATTTCTTGTCTTCTTGATTCTTTATCCACTGCTTTTCTGTTTTCCAGTTCATTTATTTATGCTCTTACCATTATTATTTCTTTTCTTCTGCTGTTGGGGGACTTACTTTGTTGCCCTTGTTTTAGTTGTTGGAGGTTTTCTGTTAAGCTGTTTATTTGGGATTTCTCCTCTTGGTGTGGCCACTGATTCCTATAAACTGCCATCTGTAATGGCGTTTGCTCTATTCTAAAGGTTAAGGGAGAATGGGCAATCTCTATGGCTTGTTTTGAGGAAGTTCTTAATTTAATTCTTTATTTTATCTATCACTCAGTTGCTTTTAAGTAGTCTGTTCTGCTGCCCACTGGGATGGAGGTTCAATTCCAGCTCCACAGGAGCAACGGCTGGGCCTCCTACTCTCACCGCCAGAGGGCAGTGAGGCCCAAAAAACTAAAAAAAAAATTTAAGTAGTCTGTTGTTGAATCTACATGTGTTTGTCTTTTCTGTCCTTTTTTTTCTATTGTTGATTTCTAGTTTTATTGAAACTAGATGTAGGGAATCAATGATTTAAAATTTTGAACAATGTTTTGTGGCCTAACGTGTTATCTATTCTAGCGTACTGTGTGAGCAGCAGAAGAATGTATACTCTGTTGTTCTTGGGTCGAGTGTGTGGTACCAAGAGGTCAGGTTGCTTGATTGTATTGTTTAGCTCTTCTATTGCTTTTTGATTTTCTTTTCTAATGGCATGTCTTTCAATAGAGAGGTTTGTTGGAGTCTCCTACTATTATTTTCAGGCTACTTGTTTCTGTTTTCAACTCTGTGAGCAGGTGCTTGAAGTCTGTTGAATATCTTTCATTAGTTAAGTGTGTGTTCCTGTTGGATTATTACTTTCATCATTATGTAGTGTCCATTCTTGATGATATTTTCTCATGATGTTATTTTCCTTGAAGTTCATTCTATCAGAAAATATCATTGCCACTCCTGTCTTTTTATGGTTGCTATTGGCTTGGTAGATTTTCTAATCTTGAATTACTCATGACTTCACAGAATAAATGCCACCTGGTCATGATGTTGAGACAGATTGATTATTTTCAGTAGAATGGTAGAATTATGATAACAATTTTGATATATATTCACATGAATAATCAAAACATGTATAAAGTATGAAGTATGAATCCAGGAAATTAGAAGTTATGTGAAATGAAATAGGTTGCTTAAATATCAATATTGTAAGCATTAGTGGAGTGAAATAAATTAGTATTGGCCATTTTGAACTGGTGGTCATAGGGTTGTCATAAAAAATATGACAAGTTCTAGAGAAATCTAATATTAATGACCAAAAAGAACACTTCAAGATCTCTGTTGCAGTCGAATGGTTTGTGAAATATAATATTTGAGTAAATTTCTCAAAACAGTAACTAGGTGACTAGTCTATTAGGGTGATAGCAGAGAAAGCTAGGATGAAAGGAAGATCTAATAACAATGAGCACAAAATGAAGAAACTCTTCTACTTTTGATTGGGATGGTGACTGCACAACTCTCCTTAATAGAGTCAAACCATTGAAATATATGGAATGTGAATTACATGTCAATAAGACTGCTTTAAAAGAAATATAATACCCTTATACCTACAAGAAAGGCAAGTTATATATGTACTATTTCAAATTTGTACACTAACCAGTACAGCCAATGATGAAGATACTAAAGAATTCTGCAAATTTCTTCAGTCTGAAATTATCCAAATATGTAATCAAAATGCACTGGTAATTACTTGGTGTGTCGGTCCAGGTAGACCAGAGAAACAAAATCATAGACACACATATAGATACAAGGAAAAGATTTATATATAAGAGGGATAGGACATTAAGCATCCCATCCCAGTCCAGTTCAAAGTCATAAGTCCGATATTAGCCCATATTCCCGATATCAGTCTATAAAGTCTCCTTCTGACTCACGAAGTCATGAAGTGCAGATTCCCGGCTTCAGAAGGGTTCCCCCATGAGTCCTCATTCCAGGGTTCAGGGTCCATCAGTAACATCCAGGGGTGATAGAAGCAACTTTGTGCTGGCAGGGGTCTCCACGTGACTTCTCCAGCTTCAGAGGTCTGTTCCCATCAAGGTAAAGCCATGTGGCTTCTCCTCCGACTCCTCCAGCACTGCCATCCTGTCTTGTCCGTAGTTCGTTGTGTCTGAGACTGACTTCCAACAACTGGGGAGATAGCATCTCATTTTCACGAGGGAAATCTCGCGAGACTTCCCAGAAGTCTCAGGAGACAGCCATGCGCACATGGAGGCCTCATTGGCTACTCAATGGCTATCTCCAGATTAACAGACTAGATTCCACCCCTACATCTCAATCATGAAATTAACATAAGCACATGACAGCCACACTTGGGATTGGAATTTGAAATTTGGAAACAAAGAGGAAACATTAGTTGTTGGAAAATATGGCCTTGGTGATAGAAGCAAAGTTAGAGATCATGCTAAAGAATTTTGAAGTCATTTACCTCCATGTAGCTCCACCCTTAAAAGATAGGCAAATATTACCAGTTATCCAAGCAAATACCTATTTTGGAATTCAATCAAACTTCTAATTTCCTTCATAGGAAAATGTATGTACTGTAAGCAAGATCTTATGGAAAAGATGATAACAAATTCAAATTTTCTTGGGGGAAGAGAGGGAGGAAATGGCACAGAAAGAAAAAAACATAAATGAAGACCAACCAGTTATTTGTCATGATCTTTTCTAGTGTGTCCTTTCAGCATCAAAAGATTCACTTAAGCATTACCAGCTAATTTAAAAAAACTAACCAAATAAGCAGATAAAAAGTTTTGATTGCTTAGCTATCTAACCCCAAAGCCATAATATAAATTCAATATACTCTCACTTTTAACAATATATTCTCACGCCTAAGCTTGTTTTGTTATCATAAAACCAAACAAATAAAAATCACCAAATTTTTCAGTTAGTGACACTATATAAGGTTTCTGTGTTGGTAGTTTTACTGGAGTAAAATTTTCCACATCTTAAAGTCTAAGACTTAAAGTTTTATCTTTTAAGAAAGAGAAAAGACTGAGAATAAGGTAGAGAGGAACAGGATACATCTAAATAGTTATTGTGACTACAGCACTAAATTGTTTGAAAACTCTCACGAATATATGAATAAGATGAGTCTACATTTTATGTATGAAAATACAATAACAGGGGCTGAGCCCCAGTGGTGTAGTGGTTGAGTGCAGGACTGCAGCCCATTGGATTGGCAGTTCAAATCCAGCAGCAGCTCTCCAGGAGCAAGACTGGACCTCCCACTCCCACCAGAGGGCAGTGATGTCCCCCAAAAAACAAAACAAAATAAAAAAACAACAAAAAGAAAATATGATAACAAAGATACTGTTAAAGTTATTCATTGAATCATTGTTTTAGTAGCTAAACATATATATTAGTGATGTCTTTAAAACAAAATATTAACTAGATGTTTAGAAATCAATCTTATACATTCTAGAGGCTAGAAATTGAAATATCATGCTTGCCTTTTTGAAAAACAAACCATATATAATAGGCATATAAGTATACATTCAATGGATATTAATATTATGTCTGGCTTTATGTTTTCAGTATTTTCCTGGTTTATTTTATGAACCTAAGTATTTGGATGAAACATAAACAAATTGAGTTATAGCTATAAAGTAAGAAGAGGTATCCAGGAAAAATAAGTAATAAATTATTAAATAATAGAGAAAAATACAGCACATCTAAATTAAAGTTTAAACACAGCCAAGCATATGTAGCATAATAATAATCTGAATTTTCACAAAAGATATTAAGATAAAGCATCAGGACTAGCGAACTCTGATTGTAAGGGTTCATCTTTCAGTTCCATAAACCTAAATCTATGAGAAAAAAATAGTCTATGAATAAATTTTAATAAAATAATCTAATTTTATAAAAGACATTACAACAAAACACTATTTGATAAATCTAAAAATTGAAAGCTTCAACATGTAAAATTCTTCTTAAACATACATATAGCATGTTCATAAATTATATGCATAATTATATATAAGATTGGGAGAATTCTAAATATATACTGAACAATTGTAAGTCATACTATATATATATATATTTTGTGATTTAGAAGAGCTTTATTTAGCATTTAAATGCTATATATTCTATGTTTAAAATATTACATGCTAAAACAATTTCAAAAGCTAAGGTAATAAAATGAAATGATAAAGATAAAAAGAAAGCATTATATTTTCATTTTTGAAGCTGTTACCTGAAAGATAAAATTATAATGAAAAATATTAACCTATATAAGAAAAAGAAAAATTGATTCAAAGACTGAAATTTTTTATCTAGCCAGAAGGTCATTCTGAGGCAGTGAAGTGAGAAGAAATTTTGATGTACAAATTTTCAAAATGTGATATTTATATAACCTTTGGGAAGAAATTAATATGCAAAATATTACAAGAATAATACTGCTACTACTATGAAGATAATGATGGTGATGACAAAGAGGAAGGCAAGAATGAAGACGTGAACATACAAAAATAAAAGCAATACTAATTTATGCTGTTACAGTACAAATTTAAAAATCAAAACTTTAGTTACTATTGATGATTTCAGACATCCCCCCGCCCGCTTCCTCTTCAGTCTATTCAGGCTCATCCGCAAACCTTCCCTGGAAGGTCACCTCCTCTGTCTGCCATGTAGTGGCCAGTGGTTTGAACGACTGACACTGAGGTTAGCAATCCGAAGGGCAGGATCATGTGGGTTCTTTTCTGATGGCTGCAACAATGAAAATGAATATGGTATGTAATTGAATGAACATACCTATATAAAGGAAGCATATGAAATTATGATTGACACAGTAACACCACCAAGTTTTTAGGTTAACGTGCTTTGGAAATTTTTGTGATTTGTTTCTTTTTCAGACAAAAGAGAAAAAAATGTGTGCCTTTATTTTTAACCCAAGAAACTTCAAAGGCCAACAATATAGAAAATGTCCTCAAATGAATTATAGAATTAGTTATTTGTACAACCAATCAGTTTCTTAAACATCAGCAAGCAATTTTTTAAGTAAAGAGAATATGTATTGGGGCTGAATTTTCCATCTCAAAAGGGCCAGAGATGTGTACAAGCATTTTAGTTTTACAGTGAGATTGATGATAAATTGTTTTTAAATTATTTAACATAGTTTAATAAATAATTGTGATATTTATATGAAATGCAGTTATTGATATCTATATGATCTATTTATACATAATACATTCCATATATAAATATACCATTATAACAGTGTATTTAAGTACAAATAGAATGTACATATTTTATTTCTCTATAAAATCAAATCTATAATAGTGTCACAGAAGAAAAAGTAAAAGCTGTGAATTCATCTAGCATGTGGAAAGTGGTAAATCACAATGTTTTGTAAAGTCCTCTGTTATATATGCTGCATGTATTTTACCTCAGGAAATTCTGTTAATGCAAAAACTACAAATAAAGATTATTTTAAATAATTATGATGCAGTGCTAAGCAAAAAAGCAAACAGAAAAACACAAAGAGCAAATTACTATATTGAATTAATCCTTACACAGGAACCTATTTACATGTTAGCAAATACTTCATTTAAAAGAATATTTAAAAAGGCATACAATGTCAAATAGGCAATCAGACTCCTTCTGCTGCCACTGGAAAGACCGAGAAGAGATAGAGCAATTCAATCAATAAATTGTGTGCGTGTGCAATCATCTATGTGTGTGGTTTTAATAGATTCTGATTATATATATAAAATACCAAATCTTAGGCATTTCAAAACAGTGATAAATTATACAACATCTAAAGCACTGCTTTGTCAGCAGAATTTTAAAAAGTAAAGATGTAGTTGCTGTAAATAGTATGAGAGTAAACGTATCTGATGGCCTCTGGCTTCCCTGTTGCCATAACATGCAGGTGCAGGATATTCCTCCATAGTCCATTCTCCTTTACTCTACTAATACCAACTATTTCTCCCATGCCACTCTACAATTGTGGTGAATTAGTCAATTTGTTGCAAAGGCCACAGAGAACTCACAGGTAATACTTGAAATTATGGGTTATCACAAATTAGAATCACCCAACAGTAAGGACATAAGGATTGATCCATAGCAACGCTACTCTTAGCTAGCAGTACAGTCTCATATGCATCCTCGGACTTTCTGGCACACTGCCACTTGGTGCTGTATGCGTCAACTGAAAGTTAGCCATGACTTGACCGTGAGCCTCAAAAGGGCAGATAGGGCATGACCCAGGCACAACCGATACCACCTAAAGTATAAGCTAAAATGTCCAAAATACATCAACAAAGTAAGCACGTACATTAGAAGGGGCATACAGATAAGACAATTTGCAAGTAGCAGATCTAGATCATTGGACATCACTGCTCAAGGCTTGTTTCTCCCTGCATTAATGGCCATTGAGTTTCCAGAGCCAAGAGGCACAGTAGCAGTACTCCCTCACTGAGAGGTCTCAGTTTGGAGTAAATATGCTTGTTTCTCCCTGCACTTGTTAGCCATGAGTTTCTGAAAAGATATTTGCTATGAATACATCATCAGTCTTACAAAATGTGATCTCCAGATTCGTTTCCATCACCAAAGCCATATTTTCAACTCCTCTTCCTTCTTCTTTGTTTCCAACTTTTGCGTACCAATTGTTAATAATGATCAATGCATCTTGATTGTATATTTGGTCAATTTCAGAATAAAACTGGTAAAATTTTTCAATTTCTGTATCACTAGCTTTGGTGGTTGGAGTATAAACTTGAAAATAGTTATATTGATTGGATTTCCTTGGAAGTGGGTAGACATTATCATATCCCAGATAGCATTGTACTTCAAGATAGATCTTGAAATATCCTTTTTGATAATGAATATAGCACCATTGTTCTTGAAACTGTTATGCCTGGCGTAGTGAACCAGGATTTTTCAAAGTAACTAACACTAATTTATTTTAAGCTCATTAATACCTATATTATTGATCTTCATGTGTTCCATTTCATTTATAATAACTTCCAATTTTCTTAGATTTATTTTCCATAACTTTCAAGATTCAATTATTAATTGATATTTGTGGGGGTTTAATCTCATTTAGAGTCACACCCCCATCAACAAGTGAGCTAAATATTACTTTGTTTATACAACAAAAATGTTTGTCACTTCATTTTGTTCTATAGCCATCACTATTATCCATCTCCAAACATTGTTACCAGAGTAAAGAAAAGCTCATCATCCTGTAATCAATTTTTCTTTATTTCTATGAAAATGTATTTTGTAACTATAGGCATAAGCATAGACCTAGACAACTATGATCATGTTCATTCCAGTGTAGAAGTGCGCCTAAGGGATTCAGAGACTGTGATGATTACAGAAGATTGCCATGTATTTCCCCTGTAGGAACTGGTGAGTTGGAATCGCTGACTTGTCTATTAACATCAAATACTTTAAACACTATGTCACCAGAGCACCATATATATTACATTTACCCCAAACCATACACATCAATTTATAGCAGCCTTCTGGAACAGAACAGAATTGCTTCCTAGACAATAAATATTTACAAGAGGACACAGCTTCATCTTTCTCAATTTCCACCCCTGACCATTGATGAACTTATTTTACTTTTATTATATAGAACTACATTTCATAGAAAGTTCACATAAGTTAAATAGTATAACATGTGTGTAGTCCTTTGATAGAGAAGCCCCTCTAAGTAGTCCCCCCACACTTCTTTTAATAGTCTTTTATTGTGTGGGTAAGCTATATTTTGTTTAGCCATTCACTAGTGACAAATATTAGGTTGTTTCCAGTGTTTTTACTATGTCTACATAGGATTTTAACAGTTTAATGGAGATATGATTTACATGGCATGCAACGCACTCACTTAAAATATACAACTCCAGGGCTGAGCCCCGGTGGCGTCGTGGCTGTGCGCGGGACTGCGGCCCACTGGGACGGAGGTTCAATTCCAGCCGTGGGGCTGGGCCTCCTACTCCCACCACGGGAGAGCAGTGATGGCCAAAAACAAACAAAAAAATATATATACAACTCCAGGATTTTTAGTACAATCACATGGCTTTGCATCAAAAAAAGGAATGAGAACAAGCTTATCTTTTGAAGCCTGATAAATCTGTGCAGAGCCTCCTGGCCCCAGGAATTAGAACTAAGACACCAGAGACACCAGAGCTGGGAGACTGGAGAGAAGAGGTGGCCAAGTGGTGGCAGCACAAGCCATGGCACCAAAAGCATAGAACAGAGAAATGGGCTTTGGGCCACAGAGAGGAAAACCTGAAGTCCCTGGATGGAGGCTTTTGGCAGAGGTGTGACTTTGGGGCCTGTACGACATCACTAAAGGAGCTTCTCAGCACTTACCCAACAAGGAGGAGGCCGAGAGACGGAGGGACTTAAGGATCAGTAGGACAGCTGTGCTTGTATGACTGAGAAAAGGTACTTTTGTCCAGAGGACTGTTGCTTCTGATACCACATTCCCTAATACTCCCCAGACATGAATTCTCTGTTTTCGGTGAGGCCATTACAATGGTTTATTGATCTTGGCAGAGAAGTAGAGAGCCTTAGTATGGACGCTTGAGGTTAGAAAAGGAGAAAAGAAGGTGGGATGGGAACTGTGACTGAAGTCTCCCTAAATGGTCTTAGGTTGAGTTGAATTGGATTGCCCCTCCGCCGCGAGAAGAGGTCCGGTGTCCCCGCCACACTCTTTTCATAATGAGACACAGCTGTTTTGAGCATGCAGTGTTCTGTGAGTCTGGTTACACTGTGTCTGTGGTTTCACCAGTTTAAATGACCATGACACAGCTTGTTCCTATTATGACTATTGTGAGCTCGTTTATTTAGAAAGTTGTAGAAATAGACGGAGCTTTAAACTGCTGTTCTCTTGTATAAATTGACTTTCTTTTTGGCCAGACATCTATAGGTGTGAAATTCAAGGATACTTGGAGATTGTAGAAGTCAAATATTATCTCAATTAATTTCACAGCTTTAGAGTATTTAAAATTGCCATTTAATCTTTGTGAGGGCCTGTGCTCTATCATTCATCTTCATTCTTTGAGATTCTTTTGGAGTTCCAATAAGATGATAATGCATTTTTTTTTGTTTTTTGTTTTTGCTTTTTTGGGCATCACTGCCCTCTGGTGGTGGGAGTAGGAGGCCCAACCTTTGCTCCTGTGGAGCTGGAATTGAACCTCCATCCCAGTGGGCCACAGTCCCGTGCACAACCACTATGCAACCAGGACTCAGCCCCAGATAGTGCATTTTCACAGTCAACATCCTTGACAGGTCCTCTGATTGCTAATTGATTCACTTTTATTAACACCAACAGTGTCACAGATCTTGTTTTATTTTCTCACCTCTGTCCATCACTGGATTCTACTCTAGTAATTTGGCATCATCTTATGATGCCATTTAATATGTTAATATTTCAAAGATATTTTAAAATCTATATATGTTTTTTCCTGCTCACAGAAGGAGCTTTCCTCCAAAATATTTACCGTGATTATAGTTGTATCTTTTCCAAAAGTTCAAAGAAAATATATCTCATAGCTATTGCCATACTACATTGGAGAAAGTGTGAAAGCTTTCTCATTGTGATTAGTATCTAGACAGAGAAGCTATAAAATATTCTGGTATGATTTTTCTCTCATACCAGGGGTGTTATGAGCGAAAGGTTAGTCAGTAGGAGGTTGTGACAGATAGGTCCATTGTGCCAAACTGGCTAATAAATGCGTGGAGTTAATAAGGTTGCACTTTAATTAAAGGGCAAAGAGATAATTGGCTTGGAAAGTCTTGCCCTCCGCAGCCCACTGGGTTTGCGGTTCAAATCCAGCAGCAGCTGTCCAGGAGCAAGGCTTGGCCTCCTACTCTCACCAGAGGGCAGTGATGCTCCCCCCCCCCAAAGGAAGCTAATATTAAATATTTTGAATGTTTATTTATTTTCCATACCATTTCACTAGACCATCATCCAGGCATCTGATCAGTCAACAGTTCAATAGTTCTGTCATGTCAAGCAGTAGTGTACAAGTTGTATCATTATCAGTTTCCAAATATTTTCGTCCTTTTTGTACCCTTTGATATCAGCTTGCCATTACCCCTCACTTCTCTCACTGCACCCACCTCCACACACACACCAGAAACCCTAATTCTACTGATTGTTCTATATTTGCACCCCTCCTGGATTTTCTATACTAAAAATCAGAAAAATGAAAAGTAGAGGATCAAAAAGTTTACTCAACATTTATTATTAATCAACAATAACAAAATATAACTGAGATATATCCCAATTTAAATAAATGAATAAATGTAAAAACAAATAATTCTACATATATAAGCTATATATGAAGAATGAAGATAAACATACTAATTCCTATTTTGCATGAAAAAATACTAACCTTTATATTAAATGCTGAAGATTTTATGACTATGTAGCATTTGCTGTGTCAATATAACTCTATACACTTATAAATAGTTTTTACATGCAAAACACCAACACAGGTATAAAATGTATACATCTAAAAGCAAAAAGGTGAACAGCTCTGCCAAAAATTGGACAGAGAACTTGATGGACTTCTATCTTGGATTTCAGGTCTCACAAGATTCATGAGGTATAACTAGGACCATAATAGTAAGGGCAGGAAGTATTAAAGAACTAGAGAATATTTATGTGTTTATCAGTGCTATTCTCAAGATATATCATCTTTCTTTATATCTTTGTATATTTACATGCAAACATATCTAAATTTGTACCTATATATATAATTTTTACTTTTCTATTCTTTCCTCTTGTCCTTTTTCTTTCTTTAGAGCCCACTATCATGTGTATCCATCTTTCATCTCTCAGTAATTCCCCTCTGATACATTTCATTTGATTAAAAATGACCAGAAATGCTACTCCCTCTTCACCCTTGACTTTAAATCCCTTGCTATTCCCCTGTCCCTCTCCTTACTTGCTCATCACTCCCCTTCCTGCTGCCACCTTCTCTCCTCTCCCATAACTCCCCCAATCTTCAGCCTGGCTGCCCTTTCATTGGGCTTGTTCATTCTGCCTGTCTTATATAGATAGAAACGAAAAGAGTAAGGGAAACAAACAAACAAACAAAAAAAGCCGATGCAAATAGTTCCATGTGCATTGAAAGACTTCATCTAAAGAGTAATGAGAGAGACTACAGACTAAGAAAAGATATTTAGCAATGATATATCAGACATGTCAGTCTTATTTCTAAAAACTATAGAACTCTGAAACTTTACAAGAAGAAAAAAATGAATAGCCCATGGAGGAGGTGGGGAAAAGACTTGAACAGAAGATTCACAAAGGAGGAAACTGAATGGCCAATGAACATATGAGAACATATTCCAGATCACTAGCCACCTGGGAAATGTAAATCAAAACAACCATGAGAAACTACCTAACACCCACAAGGTTAGCCCAATTCAAGAAAACAGAGAGCAACAAATGTTGGAGGGAGTGTGGTGAGAAAGGAGCTCTAGTTCACTGCATGGAAAGCGATTTGGTAATACCTTGGAATTTGAGTTAGTTTACAACCCACCAATTCCACAAATGGGAATATACCTAGAAGAAATAAGAAACAGACCATGACTCGATATCTACTCTCCAATATTCATTGCTGTACAGTCGCAATGAATTGGAAACTGCCTGTATGTCCATCAAAATGAATGGAAATTTAAAACCTTTGCCATATACACACACTGGAGGACCACACATTCCTAAAATCAGTGAAGAGGTGATGAGGGACCTAGTTGGGTGGAAGGATTTGGAGGA
Organism: Nesogale talazaci; assembly: GCA_004026705.1. Taxonomy (NCBI): domain Eukaryota; kingdom Metazoa; phylum Chordata; class Mammalia; order Afrosoricida; family Tenrecidae; genus Nesogale; species Nesogale talazaci. Next base: position 47,303 of record PVJH01009144.1, on the reverse strand, counting down.
GATTATGGTGAGCAAATTCAGCCAAGTACAAAAGGACATGTACAACATGAGTGCACTCAAGTAAGTTCAAACAGAATGACCATACGGAAAAATGTACATTACTCACAGTTCCTAGGCTAGAGCTGGACTAAGCACTATGTCGCATACATCATCAAAGAAGAAAAGGGAAGAATAAATTAAAACTATGTAGATAGCAACGGTGCAAAAAGGCATCTCCCCTCCCCTGATCCCTTCATGTGCCTTTATGGTTCACAGAGGGATGTAGAAAGATAAAAGATGGCAATGGGGGATCAGGACACTAATCCACCCAAGAATAAAATATTGTTTGTGTCCATAGGATAGGGAGAGAGTGTGTGAGAGAAAGAGAGAGAGAGAGAAAACACCTCATTCTGGTGAGGTAAGCTAAGCCTGGAGGGTGATGTTCCTGTTCAGAGCAACTCTTCTGCAGAGAGGACTGCAGGGCCAGCCCCAGCTCAGGATAATGACACCCTTTCTCTAGATGACAGAGCCACAGAAGACAACACTAAGGATATAGTTTGGAGAGTGGCTAGCATGGCCAGACCACATGGGGGCAAACCAAGAGGGGAGAGCAACAGACCAGCAATGGGAGCAAAGACACAACGTTCTGTGAAATGTCCCTAAAGACATCTGACTAGGGGAACAGCACTAGGCACCTCATCTGAACTGATTGGAGATATTCTCAAGGGGGGGTGCCCTTAAAGTTATAAGTATAATGAAGTTGAGAGGGGCACTAGATTATTACAGTTTTGACTCCAGGAAGAGCAATGGATTTTGTCAAAGGCACCTTCTAGGACACAAACATTGAGGACTAAATGATATAAGTTCTGTTTGGTACGTGGATTCTGGGAGATGGATCCCTGAAAGAAAAGGGTAATGGACTGATGGATTTTAGCAAGGTCTGCTTTCTATTTAACAGAGAGATCCTCTACTTGGGCAATAATGCAACAAACCACCACACTTTTATTTAGCAGCTAAAAGTTTATATGGCCCAACAATTTGAATTGTAGTTATATTACAAAGAGGGTGTAAAGACAGAGACACAAAGAGAAAACTGAATACCATGGTCTATTGTTATCAATTTTTACAATATCTCAAGGGTGGAAGCAACAGAAATTTTCAACAACACAGGAATGGATAAGAAAAATGCAAATATGCAGAAATGGACTATTTGACCAGAGAGAGAAATGAAGCCCTGATGCATGCTGCAATGTAAATAACTCTTCAAAACTTTATGTTGAGTACAAAATGAGAAAAATATAGAAAATAACTATTGCCAGGGATGCAAGAGAGAAGAGAAAGACAATGGTAGCAAAATTACTGAGAAAAGGGTAGCCAAATAAAGGGACTACTTGAAAAAAATGCAATCAATGTTACTGAATTGAACATACAGATATAGTTGAGATGGCATATGTTTTGGTAAATATACTTTTACCAAAATAAATTCTAAAAGATGTATATGAATAATATAAAATCTTCACACCATAACTCATTCAGATTCACTTTCTATTCATATTTTCCAATTTGAAAACATCTCTGTAACTTATAATTAACTTAAAAATTTGTTACAGCTCTCATTATTTTTTAAAAAAATGGATCTATAGAGGACATTTTCATCTTAATCATGAAAATCTACTGGGTTAGGGTTCTCTAAAGAAACAAAACCGGGACACTAATAATTCTCTCTATATATTTATATAGATAAAAGAACATGTAACATTAAAAAGTAACTAATCTATAAAACAGCACAAATGGCTCAGTGTGACTCATTTGCATGAGGCAGGTAGTACACTGGCAGTCCTTCAAGTCTTGAGGGTCATCGAGTAGTCCTCTGTAGAGGAATTCAGGTTATCTAGCCACAGGCAGCAAACAGCAAAGCAGTTTACCAACAGTCAGACAGATGACAGAATGCAACAGTCCCCAGCTCACCAGATGTATATTCTAAGACAATGGCGAAGCAGGATTTGAAGGAACCTTAACTCACAGCAACACAGTCTATGGATTAGATGCTCCACGGGTAGTGTCACCTGGAGATCGAGGCACAGGACAAAGAAGGCAGCTGGTTGCACACTGGTCTTGAAGATCCAAGAACAAGAGGTCAAGGGCAGGGCTCTGGTCACTGAGTCATTTCTATCTCCCGCCTTCAATTGATCTTACCTGTGTTCATTTGCCATGTTGCCACAACAAACCTACCTATCTTCTTTGGCCATGTTGACACAACGAGCCTACCTATCACACCTACTAATAGATCATGTTTTTAGATTATCTTCTGATGGCATAAATAACAGTAAGATTGAAAATAATTGTCACTTGATCCCTTTCGCAGGCAAAACCTCATATTTTGGAAATAGTACTTGTAACTAACTTAAGTTGGGAGGTTACAAAAGAAAGTAGCATGATTTTCATTAATTTATATATTGGAAAAGTTTACATTTACCAAAAAGTTGCACAAAAGAATGCAGGAATGCATAGATTCCTTCTCCCCTTCTATAATTAGCATCTTCCCTTAGAGTAGTGTTCGTTGCAATTAATGAACCAATATAAACTGAAGTCTTAAGTTACTAAATTCTATAATTCACAATAGAGGTCACTCCTTTATGTTGTATTGTCTTAGGAGCTTTGACAAATGCTCGACGTTATGAATCTACCATAACTACAACATAGAGAAAAGTCGTCATCCTAAAAATTCCTCTCTGCCATCCACAAAGTAATGACTGATGTTTTTACAATTTCTGTAAGTTTGCCTTTACAGAATGTCATATTGTTGGAATTATGCAGTATGCAATCTTTACACACTGATTTCTTTCATTTGGTAATATACATATAAGCTTCCTTCACATTTTTTTGTGACTTGATAATCCATTTATGTTATTACTGAATCATAGTAGTAGTAGTCTATTATGTCCAGAATAGTTGGGTTTTCAATTTTCACACTCAGATTTATGGTCCATTTAGAATTTATTTTTGCAGACTATATGAGCTTTGTGTATAGATTCATTTTTGTAAATATGGATGTCAATCTTTCCCAGTGTCACTTTCTTCCTTGCGGAATCTTTGCTCCTTTGCCAAAGATGATTGTGATATTTTCCATAGCACTTTGAAAAACAAATCACCAGCATTTTTTCTGAACAAATATTTTAAGTGTGGGTGCAAACATAGTCAGACTGTGTGCTAAGAGGACTATTTCCCCCTGTATTCATGCTTCCATGTACATATTCTAAACACATTGACTCTGTGGGACTTTGTCGTGAAATTAGAACACACTACAGGAGGTGGAGCGTTCTCTTTCCTTGCAGCATCTAGCATAAATAGTCATTTGCTTTAAGAAAACAGATGTCAAAGCCACATGGTTCTAGTTTTCAATGGCTGGGCATAAAAGCACATAGATTAAATTTTTCATATTTTTTCTGTTTTTTCATCATTAATTTGGAGGCCACTGGGCAAACAGTCACTGTGATTTACTTAGCTTAGGATATGTAGCATTGATCCTCATGGAAGTAGATAAGGGAGAGCAATAAGAGAGGTCAAGTGAGAAAAATAAGTAGAACATTAAAAAAAAAAGATTTTGAGCAGCACAAATGATTTGGCGTTATGAAAACAACATTCTCTCTTATCCAATTATTTGTTATACCATTATAGGATCTATTTCAATTTTATGCTTAAATGATAGGGGAGGTAATAACGGAAAGTTCTTAGGCCTTAGTAGAGAAATGTTTTGCTTGATAAGTGGGTAAAATGCCTTAAAATCTTTTTGAGTGACTGGAGGAAATTCTACAACCACAGATGAGCATCTTAACAATAATACAAAGAATGATGTACAATGTTTCAGGCGTTAGATCAGTTAAAAGTGAAGAACTGCATAGCTCTTAATTCATGAGTCAGAGACTAATCTATAACAAATGTTTGATTTTAAGCAGAAAAATGCGGCAACTGTGACCAGCTGTCTAATTCTCTGTCAAATGGATAACATTATCACTGAATCTGTCAGTGTGAATCACTGAGAAGCTATCCACTACTGGACAACATTCTTTTTCCACATGAAATAAGGAAGAGAGAAACCTATTGTTATGCTGTAGGGAAATTCTATGAAGTAAGTACCAATTAAAATATGAATGTATGATTGATTGTAAGTGCAATAATTATTAAAGTGAATACAGCAATTATATTATGATTGTACATCAATAAGGAAAAATAGAATTTAATGTGTACGGGGAATTAGAAATTTAGAACAATACTACAAGCCTGTTGGGGTGGGAGTAGGTGGGAAAAGGGAGAGTAGACACTACAGTTCTGTTTAAGGACCTGCCTGTAAAAGAGGTGCTGTCAAAAATATGTCAGAATTATTGAGATGTACCCCAAAAATCGATTGCTAATGCAGAGCAAGATGCTTACTTCTACATCAGTTAATTGCTTCCAAATTGAAGTAGAATATATCTGTAGAAATTAAATAAATAAGATGTAACAATTATATACCAACTTCTCAACACTCTGATAGGTTCTGATAAATGTTTTAATATAAAATCTAATCTTTGAAGGATTAAGATGCTATTAGAAAGCAATTATAGCCCTTGTAATTATTTTTCACATTTAATTCTAAAAGTAATGTTTGGTTATTAGATTTTGAGCTTATAGGACAATACAGAAGTACAAAGAGCAGAGCAATTTTATTCCAAATAGTTGTACAATTTTGCATACACACAGCGTAGATATTTAAATAACTTTGGTCTTAAAGAGGATAACTAGATAAATAGGTAGATAATTTTATTGTTTTCTACATTTTAAAATATAAATATCTGACAATGCTTTCCCTTCTTTCTATCCACATATCTCACTAGAACCAGGAAAATGGTAAAATAATATTAAAAAGGGTAAAAATATAATAATATAAAAATGTAAGAAAAAATCTAACATGGAAAACTGGAGGCTTCAAACCCAATTTTTTGTAGAGTAAACAGGGCTGAATAAAAAGCCATGAAAAGGCATTTCATGTGACAAATTGTATAAGAGGGACCTTGGAAAGAACATTTTTCCACCTGCCTCAAAGTTCTTGACCTTCTATTAACTAGAAAGATAAGCATAGAAACTGCAGGAAAATAAAATTATTGCAATGAGAAAAGATCAGAAGGGTCACATGATAAAATCCCAGCAACATATTTAAAAGACATGTAGACTTTATTGTAGTAACACATTAATAAAATAAGTAAATGATGTTGAGGATACTCTAAACATTGAGACACCGGATTAGAATAAAGAGCATGAAAATAAATTTTATAGTTAATTTAACAGATATAAAAGTAGAAACCAGAATTTTGACATCTTGTATTAGGTTTTTCTAAATTAGAATATAGATCAGGATCAAAGCTTAAATAGATGAAAACTGTCCAGAAATGTCAAGATACCTTTATAAAATCTCTCACTTGGGAAAATGGAAATGACACACTTATATCAAAATGTCACAGAGCAAATATAAGATGAACAAATGTATGTGAGACAAAAGCAAACAAAATAAGTTAAAATGTAGTCAAAGCAGGAGTATCATTCTTCAAAAAAGGAAAAAAATACCACTATATTGCTATATATAGTACTATATAGTACTATATATTGCATAGCATAAACACAGCAATGATAGAAATTTGTTAGCCCAAAATAATGAAGGAGAAAAAAGGCAAAATATTTAAATCAATAAGAAAAATTAAATAAAAATGAGAAAAATGGACTGATTTATCAGCATTTAAAAATTGCATGGCATGTATAATATGATGAAAAACATTTACTGAGCAGTGGCTTTATACTTTGGGCTATGAAGGAGAAGATCTGTGGTTTCCAGACCCCTGCTGCTCTGAGGCAGAAAGAAAGCCTCACAAAGCCCACAGAAGCCACTCCTCTAGGTGGCTGGAACTCAGAATCAACTCAGTGGCAGAGAGTTTAGTCGAGGTTTGTTAGATTGTTTTGCTTTGTTTTCTTTTGCTATTCTAAGAGTGACATGTGGAGGTAGAGCAAAGTATTATACGGAATTTCCTAAAGCGTACAGTTAGAAAGTTAGAAAAACAAAAGGGAAGAAAATGTGTGGCATTTATCAAACTGAAAGGATTTGGGGGAGGGGAGAATTCAAGTCTTAAACTGTAATGCTGAAGATGATGTGGATGACAGAGAAAGCATCAAAAACAAGATGGCGTGACTCTACCACAAAAAAGGAACTTTTCTATGTCCAACATTTCATGAACAAGAACTGATGGAATTGAAGGAAGGTGTGCAAAGGAAAGCACACCCGATGGAAGCAAGCTACCTGGTTAACCTAATGAAGGAGGTCTAGATGTGGGTCTGTTATTTTTTCAAAGTGATCCAACAGAATGCAGTAACCATTATGGATAGTATCACATGAAAGCAAAATGTTGCAAAAGATAATGCCACAATGATCGTGGCAGAGAATCACTAGAAATTCCAGCTGGATTCAGGAAAAGACATGAATTGCAGGATACCCTTGTAGATGCAAGATGGATATTGGCTGAAGGCAAAAAATGTCAGAATCACTTTCTCTGTGTTTTATTATCTATATAAATCCATTTTACTGTGTAGTCAATAGAAAATTATTGATAGCATTGCAAAGAACAACAATTTCTGAACATTTAATTGTGTTGAGTGGACCCTGTTCATAGGTTCCCAGACCCACTGGGATTAAATACTACTTTTGTGTTATAGCTTAAAATCTAGGATAGAGTGTAAGGACCTGCTTTTGAAGCTCCTCTGGGGTGTTCTAGCATCCCTCCCTCCCAGAGCTGGTGATTTCCACTTTGGGAAGCAGTGCATGGACCAATGTGGGAAAACTGAGGACCTGGAAGGAAGCGTGTGTGGTCTGCTCCCAAGCACTCTGAATCCAGAGCCTGGCAGGCCTCTGCAGTTAAAAAGAATGGAGGAAAACTTTCAGTACACAAAATTGCAGGAAGGACATTTCTCCACAGTGCATCTGCTTCCCATTCATGTTTAGACAAAGTTGTTTTCTACAGATGCTTGAGTTCACATAGAGTACGCTTATATGAAAGAGTGCTTGCTTCTGATGTCTCTTGTATGCTTTGTACACCCTTTGAGGTATTTCCATTGAACGCATATTTGTTTTATGTATATGATTATTGAGAAGCTGGCATCCCTCAAGAGCTACTAAAGCTTTTCCATAAGAGTTCAAAAACTGTTCAATACACTCTGGGCTCTTCTCACTTCTCCGGAGAATGGAGTTGAGTCCCCTATGGCCCCTTTTCTGTGTTCTTAGCCTGTTCAGTGGAGCTGGACCCACAGACCAAGAGGCAATCAACTAGAAAGTATAAAAATTGAAAGTCAAGAAAGGTGAGTTCGGTGTTGGATCCATTTACCATTCTTATTCTCTCTGGAGGCTGGAGAAATAGTTCGAGACGATGGCCTCTATGAAGAAACAGGTGCCATCAGGACTGGAATGAAGACTCAAAGCAGCCACAGTCTTGCTCCTTAAAAGCAAAGACTTCAGAGACCTCAACCTTCTCTATGAATTTCACCTCAGTGTAAAGAAAATAAAAAATCCTGTCTTCATGATCAATAGGGAGTGAGTGGTAGTCAATTAATGTGACCTTTTAAGTCATAATTCCTCAAGTGATGTTTTATAATCTCAGACTCTCTGCCTGGCACTAATTTTTGGAGGTTGTTTTCTACTACACTGACAGGATTGGGGTGGCACTAAAAGCTGATTTTAGAAGAGGGAGTGAACCAAGCTACAGCCCTTGTTCCCTTGAGGACATCTTTAAGACTACCTTACTAGAGGGCATGATGTAAGATGCCATCTTTGTTTTCCTTAGAGAAGCCACTGTTTACTTTTAAACAATACAACCTGCGATGATTTCTGATATTTTTCGCTTATGCCTCTGAACCCTGCATGTAGCTCACCTCTGCTTGACCTTTGAATTTTGGACTGAACGGCCTCCCCTACCATGGGTGGCATTTTCTCAAAATCCTGTAGTAAATCGCGGAGTGCAGAGAAGTGAGGTACGCTCAACGGAAGAGTTGGGGTGAAATGGAGCACAGTAGCATGTTATAGATATTGGGTATTTGGAGTACCTCTCATCTCCAACAAATTTGCACTAGTCTTGTTTTATTTTTTTCTACAAGCAATTATTACCACAGGCTGCATCATGATAAAGAGAGAAAAGATGAATGTGATGAAATATTTCATTTGTTGCTATTTCTGTGATTAGGTACCATCCAATTAGCTGCAACCCATGGTGACACAGAAAAAAAGCCTGCACGGTCCTGCATCCTGCTCACAATTGTTCCTGTGCCTCAGCACTTCCCTGCTGTGACTGGACTGATCCATCTCATCATGGGTCTCTTTGTCGCCACTTTACTAAACAGGATGTCCTGCCCCAGGGATTGGTCTTTCCTGACAAGATGTGCAAAGTATGTAACATGAAGTCTTACCATCCTTGCATCTAAGAAACTGTCAGCCCTTACATCTTCCAAGACATATCGCTTTGTTTTTTTATCAGTCCAGGATCCACAATTCAAATACATTTTTTTTACTGTCTTCCTTAGTCAGCGTCCATGCTGTCACATGCATATGATGCAATGGAGAATACCAGGGCTTGGGCCAGGCTCATCTTAGTCCTCAAAGTAATATTCTTGCTCTTCAATACTTTAAAGAAGTCTTTTGCCTCAGATGTACTTGACACCATACTTCTTTTGATCACTTGACTACTCTTTCTATGAGCATTGACTTTGGGTACAAGGAAGAAAAAAAATCCTTCAAAACTTCAAACTTTTCTCCATTTATCTCAAGGTTACCTATTTGTCCACTTGTGGAGATTTTGGTCTTCTTTACCTTAAGTTGTAATCCACACTGAAGGATACAATCCATGATGCAAGTTCTGTTAACTTTTATCAAGCAAAGTTGTGTCATCTGATTTCAAAGATTGTTAATAATCCTTCTTCCAATCCTGATGCTACACTCTTCTTCATATAGACCAGCTTCTCTGATGATTGGCTCAGCCTATTGTTTGAAAAAGTATGGTGAGGGAATATAACCAGGATATAATATAATATATATAATTATATATATAATTATATAATATAATATAACTAGGATATAATATAATATAATCAGGGTACCTTTCCTGATTTTAAACATAGAGTATTCCCTTGTCATCATCCCCCCACCACTACATCTTTATATATGCACAATGTCTGCATGATCACAATTTTTATGAAATTCTCTTTCCTCTCAAGGTTATTCACAATTTATAATGGTCCACAAAGTCAAATGCCATGGCATAACCAAGAAGGCACAAATAAACCTTTATGGTATTCTCTGTTGTTGGTCAAGTTCGACCCAATATTGTTAGGTTTCTGGAGTGGGATACACCATGGTCCTTGCTCCACAATGCTGAAAGAATTCATGCTGTAGAAGCACTTTGTAATCCAAGTGAGTCTTTATGGAGGGAAGGGATAGTCTCAGGTTTTACAGCATCAAAAGAGTACATGCAATTTCTGGACCGTGTGCCAGGCCATGCTACATCCACGCTGGAGTTCGCTACTGGGAGTGAAAAACCATGTGGAAAAGAACACTGAACTGTAACGTGAAACCCACACAGGCAGAACTAGGGGATTGTGTTGGAGAGGGTTCTCTAGAAAAATCAAACCAGAACACCAGTAATCCTCTGTAGAGCAATCCAGGCTATCTGGTCACAGGCAGCAAATAGCAGAGCAGGTCACCAACAATCAGCCAGATGGCAGAGTCCAACAGTCCCCAGCTCAAGAGATGTATATCTCGGAACGAGGCGAAGTAGGGCTTGAAGGAACCTCAACTCACAGCTCCATAGTCCACGATTAGGTGTCCCATGGGTAGTTTTGCTTGAAGGTTGAGGCACAGGACAAACAAGGCAGTTGTCTGGTCCAAAGATCCAAAAACAAGAGCGAGGGTGGGACTCGCTGAGCCCTTCCTGTCTCTGCCCTTCAATTCATCCCGCGTGTTCATTGGCCATGCCGCCACAAGAGAGCCACCAATCTTCTGTGGCCTGTTGGCATAACAAACCTACCCATCACAAGGATTCACGGAGGCCAAGAGGTCAAGAGTCCAAGAACATGTAGGCCCTTGAGGAGGCTCAGCGTGGGCACACTGGAGACAGGGACCCCCACCCTCCACCTGACATGAAACAGGAGCAGAGTTAAAGGGAGCCTTGACCTTCCCATAGCCATATTTAACCCCTCTGGCACGGGAGATGTGGCTGAAGGTCATGGGTGATCCCATTGACTGAGTGGAGGCTTTCCTGTATCATGCTTTGTTCTAGATGGAGGCTAGGTTTTAAGTTTCAGCTAAGCTAGGGAGCTTGGTTTACGTGCCCAGTTCTGGATTTCCCCATAGGTATTGCATTAGTGCCTGATTTCTTTTCAAGCCCTTGATGTGGGCCTCTGCAGGCGCTGGAGAGACAACCCTGCTTGTCTCTCATCTACCAACCTAATGATGTCAGCAATGTCCTTACAGGTTCTACATTCTCTTCTGAATCCAGCTTCAACCTCTGGCAGCTCCCTGTAAATGTACTGCGACAGTCACTGCTGGATGATGTTAAGCAAAAATTTTCCTGTGTGCAATATTCATGATATTGTTCTGTAGTCTAAGCATTCTGTTGGGTCATCTTTCTTGGGTATGGGCACAAATGACCTCTTGTTATCATTTAGCCAGGTAACTGTCCCCAAAACTTCCTGGCATAGGTGAGTGTTTCCAGCGCTTCTTCAGCTTGTTCAAACCTTTCATTGGGGATTCTGTCAATACCTGGAGCCTTGTTTTGGACGAATGCATTCAGTGGGTCCTGGACTTCTTCCTTCAGCACCATTGGTTCTTACTCATATGCTGCTTCCTGAAAAGGTGGAGTGCTGACTAGTTCTTTTTAGTACACAGACTGTGCATTCTTTCCATCTTCCCTTGATGCTGCACTCCTCGCTCAGCACCTTGCCTATCACATCTTTCAAAATTGCAACTCACAGCTTGACTTGTTTTCTTCAGCTCTTTCAGTTGCAGATATGCTTAGTGCCTTCTTCCCTTTTATCTCCCTTATTCTAGGTCCTAGAACATTGTGCTTAAATATTTGCTGCAGTCTTCTGGAGCTGTCCTTTGACATTTTCTATTCGGCTATTTGTCTTCATCCTTTCTTCCATTTGCTTTAGCGACTCTGTGTTGAAGAATGAATTCCTGTCTCTTCTGACATCCACTTTGCTCTTTCCTTTCTTTCCTGTCTTTTTCACGACCCTGTGCCTTCTTCATGAATGATGGTCTCAAGACATCAATGTCCTCTCTCATAACCCGCCAGGTCTTCTGTCATTACTGTTCATTGGATCAAGTGTGTTCTTGAGATGCTCTCGAAATTCAGGTGGGATAAACTTAAGGTCACATTTTTTTTTGGAGGGGGTGCATCACTGCCCTCTGGTGGTCATGGGTGCTACCCAGCGCTGCTCCTAAGAGCCACCGCTGGATTTGAACTGCCAAGCCGCTGGCCGCAGTCCCACACTCAACTACTGATGCCACCGGGGTTCAGCCCGTAAAGTCACATTTTGACACATGGATTTTTCATTTCTTCACCTTTATCTTGAACTAACCTGTGAGCAGTTGTTGGTCAGTTACCTGTTGGCACCTGGTATGATTTTAACTGCTGATATTGAGCTTCTCTCTGTGTTCCCACAATTGTTGCCAATTGGATTTCAGTGTATTCTATCTATACACAGTCCATGTGTATAGTCTCCTTTCATTTTGTTAAAAAAAGTATTTTCTATGAACAAGTCAGTGTTTTTGCAATATGCTAAGACAGGAATTGCCTGTGAATAATTGGCCTCCATACCTGGATAAAATGAGTATACGTATACGTATAAAATGAGTCCTCAGAGAAGCAAGGGTAAATTTCACTGCCAGGAATAGCCAGGTGTGGAGTGTATCCTCTGGACCCCTGACCTGTGTGCAGTAAACCTCTTGAACCCAATGACAGGTATTCCATCAGCAAAGCCGCAGCAGAACCATAAGTCAGAACTTGGAACAGAAGATGGACTTCCCAAGCTATGGAGCAAGTTGATGAATGCTTTTCTTCAGGAGACTGGTTCGCAATGTAGGGTGCCTCTGGTACTTGATTCAGGAAGTTTGGTCTGTTGCACTGGGAAATTTAAGCTGAATGCTTTTAAGTCGAAGCTTACATCAGTGTGGAGTTCCCCTTGTAGGCATTACTTATTACAAAGCAGAACTTTGTAATGCGTCCTGGTTAAAAGCTATCTTGAATATTTCTCAATGGTGCTACGACTTGTTAACAACCTTAGTAAACCCTTTTAATCATGAATTTTTACTAATAATTTAGTCTAGCCATTGCAATGGATATTAAAATCCAGAAAAATCAGTAAAGTAAAATACAAAACACTATTTAAGACATTATAGTATTTTTTTTAGCTATTTATTTAACAGTATAAAAAGAAGGAAGAAGAGAATATAAGAAGAGGAAGAAGAAACCGACATGGATGTGGAAGGAGAAAAAGGAGAAAAAGAATTAGAAGATTTTAAATTCAATCTCATTTTTGTTCTTAAGTGTCATCATATTGGTTTCAACTCATGTAAATCCCATATGAAAAGAAATGAAAACTTTGGCTCTTTCTGCCAAGAAGACATATTCTGGATGTCTTCTCTTTGGTGTTATAACCCCAGTACTTCCACTCTGTAACCTGCTTGCTAGCCACTGACCAGCGTTTCCTTTCATTTTGACTTGCTTTGCATTGGCAACTCCTTCTGCTAGACTCCAGTAACATTTCTACTTCATCATTTCTCTCATTAATTTTAGCTACTCTGTTATTAATGATACATCTTAGATACTGTTCTGACATCTTTGATATTTCTTTCTTTCCTGACTTTTTAATGCTTTGTTGATGTCTGATGTTCTTAATATCCCCCTGCTCATCAAGTCTAATGCCAATAGAGTTCAATGAGTCAAATTTAATCTTGAGATGTTCTCTTTGTTTATCTGGGATATAGTTTGGCTCTTATAGCATTTCACTTAGTATTTTGTCATTTCCTGGATCCTTATTATCACTAATACCTTCGAGACAACTTAGTCTTCCTTCAAAACCATGGATCAAGATCTTATGCTGCCTCTTGAAACAACTGAATAATCACCTATTCCCTAACCAGAGGTTCAGGCTGAATTCTTCCAATTTTCTTAATCTTCAACCTGAACCTGCATATGTCACTTAACTGTAAATGCAGAAATTGTTGATTTGGTGGACTTTTGTTCATATTTTTACCAAAAGAGGTTAGATGGTTGAAAAATGTTAGTGTATCAACTTTATGGATTTTATGCAATCTAAAAGATACTCAGTTTCGAAGGGAAATAATCTCTGAAGTATTCTTTAATTATTAGCAAACAAACAAAGCAGAAAGATGACACTCAAGCATATAATAACTTTGCTATTATTTTTCATGGAAAATGAAAAATACATTGTATTGACTCCTAATTATTGCCCTTTAGAGATCAGATTTCATAAAATAATTTGATTTATCCCCTTTACAATATTTCTTCTATTTTTTCTCAATATTTCTCTATTTTTCTTTACATTTTTATAGTTGACTGTCACTATGTGTCAGTGACTTTACAGTTGACTCACAGCAACTATAATTCTAGTTGTATAATTATCACCAGCATCTGTTTCCAAAATTTCTGTTAATACAAAATTATTTTTAAAATAGCACTATAGTTATCCATTAATATTATTTTATAAGATATATACTTCTACTTCTATTTATGTTGTTTTAAATTACTGTGTTTTAAAAGTTTGTATTTTTTTCATTAACCTAACTGGTTGATACTTAGTACTTATACAGTATAAGTTTGTTTCATCTTTTAAGTTATTCTTGAAGCATGTTTATAATACCGCCACAAAATTAAAATTATTGGTCTACACTTTGGGAAATTATTTTGAAATATATAATAGATTTATATTTTATTCATTTTCATAGCTACTTTATATTGATGGTTGTCATTTTATGATAATTTTCTTAACTTATACTTCCTTGAAAACAAAGTGACTGATGGCATATCTAATGTAATAGTGCTCTTAAAAAATACTCAAGCATATGGTAATGTCTTTTTTATGAGGAACATTTTTGTTCTTCCAATTGATCTAAAATTTACTAAAAACATACCAGTATCATTAAAGAAATTTTAATGTTAATGATCTTCTGTGAATTAAGAAAAGCAAGAACTAGGGAAATGTTGGGGAAATACACTCGTATAATATGACCATGTCAGTGTAAGAATTGCAGGATATTTACAATGTTAAGAGTCAGCAGTACAAAGCAATAAAATATGAAAGCAAAAACACTAATTAATCACATACTGACACTCTTTTACTGTTAAAATTATTTATGAGCATTCACACAACTGGAGGGCAATCAAAGCTATATGAATGTCTTAACACTGGAATCTCAGCAGGTCTTAACACACAGTATATACTCAACTATGGCTTGAACTTCTTACGTGGAGCAAGTATTGCTCATGAACACAATACAAATGAACAATTTTGAAAACATAAACAAAATATAAAGTAGTAAACTATTAGAATATAAGTTGTTTCATCCTGAGATATAGTCAGCCTCTGTGTCACAAAACTGAACAAAAAAAGGTAAATAAACACAATCATAAGAAATAACTATTTACCCTCCAACCTCCTTTAACTCACGGTAACCCTATGACTAGCATAATAAAACTCTGCTGCTCCATAAGCTTCTCTGTGACTGCTTTTTCAGATGTAGATTGCCAGGCATTTCTTCTGAGGGTGCACTGGTGCCTCATACTTTTTGTTCCTTTGCCAAGCATATTAGCCATTTGTACACACCTCAGGAATTTCATAAAATCATAAAGAGTAATGCTTATTAAAAGAACACAAATTATCAAAAGAAATATAGTTTATTAAAAGAAAATGTTCTGTGTTACATGTACTTGGCAATACTAGTAAAAACGTAATGTAAACTTTATATTCATATACACAATCCAGTGGAATATTTCGCAGCATGTCATAAGCATAAGGAAAAAAAGCAAAACCAGAAACTCACTGCCTCACACCAGTTCTGATTCATAGCGGCCCAAGAAGACCGGGGATAACTGTCCTTGTCAGTTTCTGAGACCAGTCGAAAGCTTCGATTGTCTCCTAAGAAGTGGCTGGTGGCTTCAAATGATTAACTTTGAAATTAGCAGCCTAACATACACCCCACTACCCCACCACAGCTCCTACGAGCTTATAAAATTTAGCATCGCAATTTTATTCACTGGAAGTTAATTTAAAGAAACAATCAATAAAGTAGATAGAATTTTTTAGAAAATATTAATCAAAATCCTATTTAAAATAAAAAGCTGAAAGAACTAGGTAAATTGGTTGCAACGAGAAAACAAAATGCATTTTAGTGACAACATTAATAAATATTGACAGACAAATGTGATGCTGTTATATTGTTAGATCAATGAGGTCTATGACTCACACTCTATGTGTATAGATATGCTAATATTTCAAATTTTGTTTAAAATGTTTAACTAGTTTTTCTGTTCATCCTATTCCAACTCAAACTTTTTCAGTATAGTAATTGATTAAACTATGTGATAGGGAAAAAGAGCACAATTAATTTTTAATATCACTCTAAATCTTATATTAAACACACACAAGAAAATCAATATAAGAAAATAAAGTTAAAAATTACACTGGTTACTTCTGAGTGGTAAAATGACTTAGTCTTATTTCTTTATATTTCATGTTTTTAGTTTTCGACACATATCCAGAGTACTATGAATTACTTGATAGCACATAAACCATGATTTTACATAAGTATATGCTTTAGATACATTTTATTATCATAGTTATATTGCATAGTAACTTTAAGAAAAGACCCCCCCAAAACAAGGACGAGCTGACTGTGTTTCCATTTTGATGGCACAATTAAAAGTCATTTAGCAAGGAGTTAGCCTTAACTTCTATATCTGCATTTCTTTCACAAGTTATACTGTGTGTGTGTGTGTGTGTGTGTGTGTGTGTGTGTAGCATCAGTGAATATTGTTTCCAGAACACTAGTCCTCAGAACTAAACCCATTGCTGACAAGTGGAATCTGATTCAGACAGACCTTGGTAAGACAGGCTCAAAATCTCACCTAGGATTCCCTGCAGCCTTTGCAGAAGCAGACAGTCACTTCGCCTTCTCCTGTGGAAGGCTGGGTGGGTTCACACCGTTCCTATGCTCAATCCTCTGCCCAGGGCTGCTGCATCTGCTGCTTCTTTTCAGTCAAACCAAACTGAAGTGGATTCTGACTCATGAGTTTCAAAGCTTACAACTGGCAAATTTCACCTGAGGAAGAACTGGCCGGTTGGATTGGCCAGCCTTGACGTTAGTAGACCAGGGATTACCAATGCGAGTTCTGATAGCACTTCTGTCTTAAAGCCTTAAACCCACAAACCAAACCCACTGCTATCGAGTCGACTCATATAAACCCTACAGGACAGGGTAGAACTGCCCCTGTGGATTTCCAAGACGGATTGCTTTATGGAAGTGGAAAGCCTCATCTCTGTCGCAGAGTGGTTGGTGGTTTCAAACTGCGGATTTTGCAGTTAGCAGCCCAACACGTCACCATGATTCCTTCAGGGATAGACGGGCCTTGGGTGGAGAGTTCCCTTTAGGGGAAAAAAAAAGAAGATCAAGGAGTAGGTTTTCATCACCTTAGAGTTCATTCTTAGTGCTCCTGTATATTCTCAGGGGTACAAAACAGATTAAATAGGAGTTATAGGAGTCCAGATATAAAGCAAGTTCTTTAATTTTTTTTTGCATGAAAGTGAAAATATCCTTGTTCAACAATGTAGGTTTTACAGAAGAGACCAGGGTGCCCAAGGGAGGTGATGTCACTTACTCACCGGACTGTCGCCAACCAGGTGTTTGCCTGTGGTCAGTTACAATGGCTCCACGTCTGTCAGATTAAACCTCTTTGCCATGGAGTTTTCAACAGCTAATTATTTAGAAGTAGATTATCAAGCTTTTCCTCCAAGGCGCCGCGCAACTTTTGGTGAGCAGCAAAGTATGTTAACTGTTTCACTACCTAGGGAGTCTCTTTGTTCCGATAATAGTTTACTTATAAAATTTGAATTAGCACACATTTCCTAACTTCAAGTTCATGTTGCTTATTTATTTTTCTCCCTATTATTGCCCCTATAATTGAATACTCTACATTTTCCTTTATACTCCCCTAGGAATGTATCTCACTTCAAGAAAGAAATCATTCGCTATATTTTAAACTTCTTGCACCATTTTTTAATTGTGTCTCCAGTCACAAGGTAGATACATTACATGGGCAAGTTCTCAAGGATTGTGATGAATGTTTAAATATTTATTTACTTAGGACTGGGATCACATCTCTTTTAAAAAGGAACCAACCAACGGTAGACTCTTGAGGGATGAATGACTGGGAAAACCCTTTGTTGCTGATCTACAGATTCTACTATGCAGTGCCATTTGTTTTAATGAGGGAGGAGTGATCTACATGCATGGCTGGATGCTTTGGAGTAAGCTAGGCCAATGCATCTTTCCTGAAGGAAAATGAGGGGGAAATCATCTATCAAAACTACCTGACAGCCACCCAATCAATGTGCCATCGTTGTTTAATAAATATGTGGTGAATGGTCCATTCATAATCATCCATTTACTCAAAAGGAAGCTTTCCCTGTCTCTTGAGGGGAGGCTGTGACTCTCAATGTGCAGCCTAGCAGAACCTCACAGCTGAGCAGAGCTGATCAGGCAACTGTGTTTTGGAACTGCAGAATTCTGAGCTTGCCATGTCTGATTAAGGTTAATGGTAATCATGCATATCACTGTCATGTTATTTGTTCTTCTGGAAGGTCTAGTATGATTTGGATAAATAGTACTGTCAGAAGGTTATGATCCACAGTTTGCATTCAAATTGAGGTGCATTTTTATCAACCAGTTTTAAAAAAGTAAACAAGAATAACTACCTCAAGGAAAAGCTTTTGATTCGTGCTTTTATTTTTTTCTTTCTTCCAAAAAGGGTTTTGTAGCAAGAATTATCCATTTCTTACTATCTCAGAAAGATGCTTATATTTCCTTTGGGCGGACAACCCTGGGAAAGTGACAGGAAGAAAGGGGGAGATTTATTTAAAACATCTTGTGCTAGATGCCATTGAAAGTGTTTTAAAGATAATGGCTAATTTATTCTCTACATAACCATATAGCACTGGCTTATTGGCTTCACCTTACACAAATGGAAATCAGGTCTCAGTCAGCTTAGGTAATCCACCAATGTTCTGTTTGCAACAGCTCTGAAGTGTTAGGGCCAAGAGAACAAAGACTGTTTAATCCATCTTTCTGAGCTTCGGTTATATGAGAGGGACTCTTTATTTGCATGAGGTCAACATGTTAGCGAGATATCTTATTCATTTACATAACTTTAGTCAAACCGCCCCATATCCCAGAGTATTAGTTATCTTAAATATAAAATAGTTTTTCTTTCATCTTTGTGTCATTTGGTCAATTTAAAACATCCTTCTGCCTTAGTTGCCTCTTCTGTAAAATGGGGTGATATTAGATTCTAGTGGATGAACAGGGATATGTAAAATCTTCAGAAGCTATCCCTACAGATGAAGCGATATATGTGTAGCAATAATTGTGAAGGCTAAAAGTAGTAGGTGTTAACTGACAGCATATCAAAAGGATTTAGCAGGAGTAAACTGTAGAAATGTTAGGAGTCATCATAGCAACAAAAATTGGACAGTTTATTACTCTTTACATTAAAAAAATTTTTTAGGCATCACTGCCCTCTGGTGGTGGGAATAGGAGGCCCAGCCTTTGCTACATGGAGCTGGAATTGAACCTCTATCCCAGTGGGCTGCAGTCCCGTGCACAACCACTATGCCACCAGGGCTCAGCCCTACTCTTTTTACATTTTATGTACTTATATATTTTTAAATTATTTTATTTTTATACTCTTATAATTAACAACTAATAAATTAGACCCAGCAAGTAAAGCAATTCAATCTGATAAGTATCTCCTGAGAAGAACTGAATACTCTACTGGTGTATCAATAACTGAGCTAGAACTTCTGGATTTACAATCATCTTTTAAATAAAGAATTCATTCAATTAGTTGGAGAGTGTAACAGCTCTTTATAATTCTGTTCTTCATGTTGCTGACAGGTTAATCTTTCAGATAGACATGTTCTAATGCCTTTTGTGTATTTCGGTCTTACAATAAGGTTCCACTGAACTTGCATTCGTTATCTAGTGCTACTATCACATACATGCCACCAGTAGATGACTTTAACAAACACTAGAAGACTTGAACCCTGAATTCAAGGTGTCAGCTCTAAGGAAAGGCTCTCTGTCTCTGGTGGCTCTATGGGAAATTCCCCCTCTCCTTTCAACAACTCCAGACCCAGTATCCCCAGGGAACTCCATAGGCTTGGACTCAATGTTCTCCTCTATCCAGGAGGTTTGCAGTGCAGGGACCCTGGGCCCAAAGAACATGTTCCATACCCAGCTAGACTTCATGATGATGAGGTCTCTCTCTCTCTCTCTCTCTCTCTCTCTTCTTCTTCTTCTTCTTCTTTTTCTTCTTCTTCTTCTTCTTCTTCTCCCTTATCTCGCTTTTAAAATACAAGGCAATATAGGCTATAGCCCAGAGACACTCCCCTTATATGGATCAAGATATGCACTGAGTAAGGGCTTTGCATCTCCTCTTGCCACATTAACATACCCAGCATAGTTAATCTTCATTAATGTAACCTAATTCTGTCTCATTAACACAGAGCTCAGGATTCTCAACACATTACAAATGGAAGATGATTATATCAGAGTACATCGGGGTGGGGGAGGAGGGTTACATCATTATATAACAAATTTGGAAAGACACAATTCAATCTATAGCAGAATCTAATAGTCAGGGACTAGCTTCTACTGTTCTTAAAACTGTCTTTGATTCTGGAAACTATCACATATGTTATTTAGAATTGCTTAAAAAGAAAGAAACCATTTAAAATGTACTTATATGAACTCATATTTTATTAGGCAAAAGTAAGTAAATTAATTCTCATCATGATTTAATTTTGATTGCCTTTGCAAATGTCATACAGTAGACTTGTACTCCCTGCATGTGGATGTATTTCCTTGATTCACTTCCTGCTTTCCACTGGAGCAGCTTTATTAATAATTGTGTTAGACTTGTCTGCACACTTAGTTTGTAGAAACGTTTGATAATTGTTTTTAGGAAGAGAAACTCAAGAGTAGCATTTGCACTCTTATCCAACTATCAATTAGCTGTGACCCTTTGTGGAACTACATCTCCACTTGTGTTACACAAAGCTGTTATCTTCCCACCTGCCACATTCCTCTGTAGCACGATTTTTGTTGTGCCAGGCTACACCAAACAATAGTGCCTTTAAGTTTTCTGGTTAAAATGATTGGTATTTTTTCAAAGCCCCAAATACATCTGGAGTTCATAGGTGGAGCTACCTGTTAAAAAATTTAATGAAATTTTAAACAAAATTTGGCAATTTGAATGTACCAAGTGCCTCAGAAGAAAGGTCTGGCAATCAACCATCTCAAAAACTAATCCATTGAAAATCCATAAGAGAACATAATTCTATCTGCCATGCATGAGGTCCTTCTCAGCCTTTACCATCTCAATTTGTGTGTGTGTGCGTGTGTGTGTTTTAACAAGCACCCGCTTTCCCTTGTTCTTTCTTTGTACACCTACTTAACTTTTCTTCTGTCCTATATTTAAATGTCAATAATTCTCTTTTTAAACACAACTAATTTAGTTTTTAATATGCATTGAAAATATTCATTGAAAATATGCAGTGAAAAATTCTGGCCCATAGTGACAACTGAAAAATACTACAATTCTACCTTCATGCTTTTCATCATGCAAATTTCAAATAAAGCATTTCCCCAAATTTCCATTAGAGACATATGTACCTTTCAAATGTCTCTACCTTCAAATTATTACCCTAATTATTAACTTTTACCAACATATTTTAAGCTAATTATTGCTTAATTCTAATTTTTAATTTTAATAATGCAATCATACTTTGATTTCTGCTTCCGCCTTGGCCCTTTTGATCCTATTTCACTAGTTACAGAGCTATAATTTTAATACAACCCTGTAATTCTTGATCTAATCACTTTTAGGGGGGGCATCACTGCCCTCTGGTGGCCGTGGGAGTTAACCAGCACTGCTCCTGAGAGCTGCCGCTGGATTTGAGCCACCAAGCCCACAAGCCGCAGGCCCACACTCAACCACTTACTCCACCGGGGCTCAGCCCCACTTACTTTTTTCTTTCCCATATTGCATTTCACTGCATTATGGCAGCTGTCTTCCCTTCTTAATCTAGAAAATTTCTTCCAGAGACATGAAGGTAAAAATAGATGATCATCCCCAGAGAAAAGGTTGCAAATTGCATGGTCATAATTCAATGAAAATGTACACACATCCCACACTTCTTCAAAGTCAGATTGTTAAAAGCGATTCCATATTTTTTAACTTGAGGTGAATATTAGTATTATAGGGCATCTTGTGTAAAGATTTTATAGCTCTATCTAAATAAGCAAAATTTTATTGCCTCTACTCTAAAAACATGTGTTAGAAATATGGAAGCCAAATAATAAACTTTTACTTCTTCATCATTCCAAATATCAGAGAAATCAAAAAACAACAAGAATACAAGAAACAGTGTTCAACACATTTCTTGAGATGTAAAGTTGGTTGGAGAAGCTTGAATTAAGTGGTTGCACATGAGATTGGGATTCCAGCAAAAATGATCCTCACTCTAGCAGAATTCTGGAAGGGCTCATTTATAGTTTATATTTGGGAGGTGCGATTAAAAGCTGGTTCAAAATCTGAAAGTGAATGAAAGCTATACATACTCTATATATAATGTTAAAAATTATAAATAATCCTTACATAAACCCTAAGAACCAGCTAGCACTGTCTGTCCCATAATCAGATAACTATAAACACTTTGGTTATCTAATGTTCTCTATAGTTCAGCATTTAGCATTAATAAGTGGTTGAGCCACCACACTTAAGTATACAGTTATGCATACTAAAAACATGTACATAGGCACAAAGTGCTACAAATGTATTTTATAGAAATATGGACGCACATAGAAAATGGACTCAAAAAGTTGAAATTGATGTCATGTGGTGTCCGACTAAAGATGTCAAGAAAAGAGATAAGATTTTCTTTTTTAAGTTACATGTGTTAGTCCAGGTAGACTAGAGAGACAAATTCATAAACACACATATGCATATAAGGAAGAGGTTTATATACAAGAGAAAAGGAATATTGAGGAAGCATCTCAACCTAGTCCAGTCCAAGGTCGTAAGTCCGATATTAGCCCATATGTCACATACCAATCTATAAAGTCTCCTTCCGACTCACAAAGCATGTGCAATGACACCAGGACAATCATAGGCCAGTGGGTGCAGTCTTGTCTATCCAACGGCAATAGACGCATCCTGGCACTGGCAGGGGTCTCCCCATGGCTCCTTGTTTCCAGGGATCAGTGTCCATCAACAGTATTCATTGGTGATAGAAGCATCTCAGGACTGGCAGGGGTCTCTCTGTGGCTTTTCTGGCTTCAGAGGTCTGGTTCCATCAGGGTAAGTCTGTGTGGTTTTTCCTCCAATGCCTCCATTTGCTAGGACTCAGGGTCTATGCTGCCACCTTGTTGTGTCAGTAGAGAATCTTCAATGAACTGAGTCGATAGTCTCTCACCTCCATGGGGAAATACTGCGAGAGTTCCCAAAATTATCAAAGAAAGCCATGTCCACACAGATTTCTCATTGGCTATCTCCAGATTGCCAGACTAGACTCCACCCCTACACTCCCAATTGTGAAATTGACACCAAAGTACGTGACCACCACATTACACTTAAAAGTAAGCAAATAAAAACATTTCAAATATATTTAGAAGGAATGCAAGAACACAAAAATAAATTTGGGACCTTAAAACACATTGCAAAGTAATGGAGAAGTATTTTACTCTTTCACTCTGCCCTTGCTAGAATTTCAAGTATGCTATTCAAATCACTTGGCCAGACATAATTACCAGTCAGTCTCTTTATTGCTTGGTGAATATTTTCAACTAAAGATGTAAACATAGATAATGCTAAACAAATGCGCATTAGTTAGCATGGTGTTTTGAAATGAAATCTTATCACTATTCTATAAAAAAAATTGCAAAGTAAAGTGATTATTCACTGTGATAATAATAAGTAGTGTGACTATGGATAGAATTGGATAAAGTGTTAAAAAATTATGGATATCATGAGGGCAAAGTTATATACAAGTAACTGAAAAAGTGAGTAGTGGGCATTGATTTAAGCAAAGTAGTATTTAGCAAAATAATTGACCAAAACAGCACTGTCAAATAATATGTTTATACTTTAGCTGACAATTTAAATTATTGTCTGAAAAAGTATACTTTGCTGGATAGGACCCTGACATTGATGATTGCCCCTAAAATTCCAGATCTACTACAGAGTGGTTGAATGTGATGATAGTCTTTGATAAATAGATGTGAAATGAAGTGGTGAATGAGAAATCTTAGCATTTTCTGATAAGATTATTTTACTCTAAAGTTGAATTCTTTCTATTTTCCAGAAGACTGAAAACAATGAAACAAAAATGGAGGTAAGGAAAGTAATGAAATATTGGATTAATTTTTCACCTTCACTTTTGCTGTTGTTGTTCTTGGGTATTATGTTAGTGGGGGTAGATTAGAGAAACAAATTAATAAATATACATATATGTATATAAAAGAGAGCTTTATACAAAGGGTGGTACATTGAGAAAACATCACAACCGAGTCCTATTCAAAGTCATAAGTCTGATATTAGCCCAAATGTTCTATGCCAATCTATAAAGCCCTCTTTAGATTTAAAAAATCACATTCAATGAAGCCAAATGCAGAATGATCACAGGCCAGTGGGTAGAAAGTCTTTGTTCCAATGGTGATATAAGCATCTTGGTGCTGACAGAGGTATCTCTGTGGCTTCTCCAGCTTCAAAGGTCTGGTTGTATCCATTTGGCTTGTATAGCTCAGGGCACTAGGGAAGCTCCATGTGGCTTCTTCTCAGGGATGCCTCACAGGAAGTAAGCCTTGTCAGTAGAGAGACCCCCAAGCCACTGAGTGAATGTCTCTTGCTTCTAAGTAAGTACCAGAATTCTCAGAGGAGAAAGACATGCCCACACAGAGGTCTCATTGGCTATCTTCAGGTTAACAGGCTAGACTCCACCCCTACACTCTTAATCCTCAAATTGACACTAGGTTACGTGATTGCCATAGATATATTATACCTACAGGTTTAGGAGTTATAGTTTACATAGTGATTATAGTCTCTGAGTAATTTATGTATTCATTTCCACCAAGAAAAGTTATATGATCCAGTACACTGCTAAATAGCTAAGGTACCACTTATATTTTAGGGCAAAAGTCATGTGGGAACATTCCAGAATTGGAGGTGTACCATCATTCTCCTTATCTGAAATACATGCTTAGGATATTCTCTGGCAAAATGAAGACTGAAGCAGTATTGAGATGGCAAAATAAGAGATAATAAGTGGTATAAAGTGAGCAGTGAATTTTTGTAAACGCATTCCTCTTCTATTCAGTTTTGGTTATCATATGAAGTGTTAAAGTAAAACTCCTGTCTACTTTGACACCATTTTTCACTCTTCTCGTTGTGCGAATTTGCTACTATGAAAAATGCATTGGCATTTTTGTTAGGTTGGGTTTCCTATAAAAGCAAAGTCACTAGCATATGTATGTGTTGTATATAGAACACACTTTATATCAGGAAATAGCTTACATGGTAAGCCAGATCCGTTCAAGTCTGGTTTCTCTGGACTTGCAGAAGTTGGTGAACAAGGATCCGGGCAACAAAACAGAGAAAGCAGTGGGAACAGGCTGGTGGATACAGAGGTCCTAAATTGTCTGAATGAATCCACAGCCAGCAGTCTACTGATGACTCCTGGGATTAGCAGGAGATGCAACAGGAGACAACCAGACACAAGATCCAGGTCTAGCAGAAGAAAAAGGGCCAAAGAATATTGAACTCTATTCTGTCTCTTTCTCTCTTCTACAGAAGGCTTGCGACACCAAGGAGGCATTTAATAGGTCAAACCCCACCCTACGTAGGCCCAGGAGTGTCTAGTTGGCATGATCTTCAATAATCAAAGTCTTTTAAAAATTAATTCATTAAATGATGGATACTAATTTCCTTTTTTTCATCTTTATTCAAATTAAATGTATGGGAAAATCTAAAATTCTGAGCTCTAGATTTTGGGGGAGGCTACAGAGAACACCAAAACCTCAAAATCCATTTGCAGAATTCCAGGTAACTTTCCATTGAACTTCTTCATCAATCAGGGACAAGAACAATCTTGCCCTCAAGCTGAGTGCATTAAAAAGTGGATTATCAACACCACTACCTCCAGCCAGAGCATGGCAGTGCAGTCTCCTTCCATAGGCTTTGGAGCGTTCTCTACTGGAATGACATGGTCCTGACTTAGATGGTCAGAAAGTCCTACACCAATATTGTAAACACTTTTTATCCCACTTGTATCTGTGAATAATTACTCTCCTACCAATCATGTTCTTGTGACAATTCTTTGTCATCCATATCCTTTTTAAGGCTCTGTATCTCTGAAAGTCCTAGGGCCCCATTACCAACAACCTTGTAGAAAGGTTTTCCTTACACGGATGGTGTTTCTCTTTGCTTGTCTTAGCTTTCCCTGTTTAAGACTCAATCAATACTATCCTTAAATTATATTTGAGATTTGCGGTTTCCTTTGTACTCTAAAACAAAAGTAGACAGTGATGCCCCCAAACAAAACAAAAAGTAGAAGCAGTAATCCCTCGAAACTCCTTCTGCTTTACAGAATTTGCCAATCTATTGAGAATGCTCAAAGGCTTAGATAAGGAGTAGACTATCTAAAAGTCCTGAGGGTATAAGCACAAACTTAGAGTTCCATATTAAACTATATATATATATATATATATACACATATATATAGTGTGTTTATGTAAGTTGTATTTTTATGTGCAATTTCAACTGTCATTTTCAAAGTACTTAAGTAGGATATACAGTTAACTAATGACAAGTGACAGCTGTTGCTGTTGTTCAGTGACGCCAAGTCAGTTCCGACTATACCTTTCTTTTATTGGCTATGATGTATTTGAAGAGGGACCCTGGTGGTGGAGTGGTTACACACTGGGCTGTCATCTGCAGAGTCAACAGTTCAAAGCCACCAACATGCTCCCATCCCAACCCCCACCCCCTGCACCAATATTGTAAACTCTTTTATATCCCACTTATAACTGGATAGTTACTGGATCACTGAAAGAGATTCTCCCCCACCCCCCAATGAAAAAGACTGGACTTTCTGCTCCCATAAACAGTTACAGTTTTGGAAACACACAAGGAGGTTCGAGTTCAAGAATCAACATTGACTCAATAACAGTGAATTGGGTTTCAATGCATTCGAGTTTAAATTAATTCCACTTGGAGTTTCTGCATAAACTCTGCTTCCATTGAGGTCTGTCTAACCACTGATAGGCAATGAAAAAAGTCTTGCCCTCAGGCAGAGTGGGTTTGCCCAAAATGAGACAATCAGGCTTTCAAAGAATTGCCAGGGTGTGAACTTGTTAGAAATTGTGGCACCAGTATCTCACTGTTCTGAGTTATGTTCTGCCAAGATGGTCAGAAGGCCACAGAACAAATCTGACAACTCTTGTAATCTGTTGTAGATTATGTAACCCCTTTTCCATATTCTACTTCTGACTGCAAAGAATTCATCTACCATCATTCATGATTTGTAACAATTCTCCTTGTTTTACATGCTTGTTTATATAAATAGCCATATATATGGCTGTGAATTTGTTGGACTCTGTGTTAGGCTGTGTTGTCTAGAGAAATCATTGACACACATGTCAACGATTTATATGAACAACAAGTAATCTTATAACCAAAGAACACACCCCAGCTCAGCTTAACTCAAGTCCGCAAGAACGATGCCAGGATGCCCTTCACTGACATAGCGCCGGGTTAATGATGCAGAATGCAGGAAGATCACAGGTAGATTTTCTTGGATTCAAGCTTGATAGACTCATGGCAGGAGGCTGACAACTGTGAAAGTTGGGAAGCCCACAAGGAGCCGCCTCTAGAGCTATAAGAGTCCCAGCAGGCAGGAAGGTGGAGGGGCAGAGAGAGAGGGAGCATCCCTGTTTCTTCTTTTTTTGGGGGGGGGGGCAATCACTGCCCTCTGGTGGTCGTGGGAGTTACCCCAGCACTGCTCTTGAGAGCCGCCACTGAATTTGAACTGCCAAGCCCGAGGGCCACAGTCCTATACTCAAACCACTTACACCACTGGGGCTCAACCCTCCTGCTTCTTATGAGAAGACCACATCCCCAAAGACGCTGTGACCTGATTGACAGGTTGGACTTTACCCTACACTTTCATAAAAATTCAAGTTGACATAGACTCATCTAACCACCACTGACAAAATTATGGTCTCTTGGCTATTTTTATCATTGTCTTAATAAAGCCATTTCTATAAAGTAGACTTGAATTTGGGGTCTTTTTTTCTCCTTAAACAAAGTCCAATTAACAGAGACTTAATTTTATCATTTCTTCATAATTGTTTCAGAATCGAGTGTGCAGATTTTAGTAAAACATGCATTCCTTATTATATGAGAAAGCTTCAAAAATTCATGAAAAAATGAACTTAAAAGACAATGGAGTTTTTATATGAACTCTTTGAAGCCCCTGCCATATATATCTTTATGCGCATATACTTGGATGCATGTGCATACGCATAGAAACACACACAGGGAATTTCAAAAAATCCCATTATACTTTAATTAGATTTTTCTTTAAGCTATTTTAAAAATATACATATATATCAACAACTTTGAGCCTACTCTGACTCATATGAAAAAGCTCATTATTTTTATAATTTATATTTCCTTTATATTTCTTTTTATTCTCATGACAGGGTTTATCTACAACTTAGATGTCTGCCAACTTTTTCTATATATATGTGATACAGATATATTTTAAAGCTAAATTGTCAGAAGACAAGTTCATGGGTATTTTATTTTTCTCTGGAAGTGTTTCCCAAAAGAAATATGTTCCCTTTTATTCTAATGCTTTAGTATATCAAAAGAACTTTGGTTTCAATATTTATATGTTTCTGTTAGGTGTTATTGAATCTACCCCCACTGATAGCAACCCTATGTAAACAAAACCAAACATTACCAAATCCTCCACTATGCTTGCAGTTATCACTATATTTAAAACCCATTTTCACAGACACTGTGATAACCCATTTCCTCAAGGGTCTTATTGTGTTCTCTAGCCTTTTTCTCAAGTGTGATGTCCTTTACCATGAAAGACTCCCTCCCGATGTCATGTTCAAAGTCTCACCTTTATCACATCTAAGAACTCTTCTATTTCTTCCAACACAGATTTGGTCATTCTCAGGCAGTCTGTGGTATATGACGGGACTTCAAAAAGTCATTAGGAAATTATATTTTAATTCCATTTTTCTACAAGTTTTTTGAAGCCCCAACATTCCTTGCTAATTCTTTTATTCAAATTCATTACTTCTGCTCTAGTTCTCCTTACTCATTGTCCAGCTTTCACATGCATGTGAAAAGCTGAAAAGACCTGCCAGTGAAAAGGTCTACCACACATCTGTCTTCAAAGGGACATCTTTGCTTTTTTTAGTTTGTTCCTTTACTTATTTTGTCTTTTTTTTTTTTGTGCATCACTGCCATCTGGTGGTTGTGGGAGCTACTCAGCGCTGCTCCTAGGAGCTGCCGCTAGATTTGAACCGCCAAGCCTGCGGGCCACAGTCCCATACTCAACCACTTACGCCACCGGGGTTCGGCTCCATCTTTGTTCTTTAACACTTTAAAAAGCTCTTTCTCTAGCAGATATTCTCAATGCAAAGCATCTTTTGATTTTCTGACTGCTGCTTTCATGAGCTTTGATTATGAAGCCCAAGAAAATGTCACCCTTGTTAACTTCAGTGATCCTCTGTCTGTCTTCATGCTATGATAATTTTTTTCTTCTTTCTGTTGCTTTCTGCATGTTGAGGAGTAATTCATGCCATAGGCAATTGTTTCTAATTTTCTCAATAAATGCTTCATGTCTTCTCCTTCAGCAAGCACACTTGGGTCAAGTGCATATCGCCAACTATCAACGAGTCCATCTTCAATCCTGATGTTGCTCTTTTTTCTTCAGATCGTCTAGATTTGCATTGATTGTTTGCTCGGTATTAAGCAATGCATAAAAATGATGAAAGGATGCAAACCCGTCTATCTCTGATTTCAAAACACCCAGTATGCCTTTGTTCTGTTCAAACAAGTGTCTCTTGGTCTCCACATGTATTCTGCATGAGCACCATGAAGTAATCTAGAATTCCTATATTTCTCCATTTACTCATAATTTGTTAAGACCCACACAACCTGATATCAGCAATAGCTTCCTTCTTTCCACATCCCTTCTGAATCAAGTGTGAATTTCTAGCAGTTTCGTGTCACTGAATTACTGCAGCCATTTTTTAATTATTTACAGCAAAATCTCACTTTTCTTGATGTTAATACTATAGCCATATATTTTTCACAATCTGTAGGCTTACCTTTCCTTGCAATGGAAACAAATAGAAATGTCTTCCAGTCAGATGGCCAATTAACTGTCAACCAAATTTCTTGGGATAATGAAGTGTGTGCATATGCAGCTGTAATATTTCAGAGAGACAAGTTCACACCATCACATTTAAGCAGAATTGTCCAGAGAACACTTCCCTGAGGGCATTTTCCCTGTCTCCGCCAACCAGCCTTGCCCTGGCTTGAGGTAATCTGTTTTTCCATCACAATGAAATGCAGGTTTGTATGCACCCTTAGAGCAATTCTTCTTTAAATTACCCCTCTTCCCTTACCAAGAGATGCTAGAATCTTCCTCTGAGGGACAGGAGTGCCCATGGGAAAAGCTACAGACAAAATCCAGGAATGGGATCATAAACCAAGGCACCTGAAACTCTACCTAAATATAGTTTTCTTTTACTTCTGTCAATACCACTTAGTGATATATGTATTTTAACTTGCTCTTTTCTTGTTTTCTGTATTCTTCCCTCTCTGGATAATATAAAAGAAAATCAGCCAGGGGAAAGGAGGCTGCAGTCTGAAGAGAGGTTCCCTTTGAGCATTTCTGTTGCAGCACAGGCGAGCCTGATGCTAAAAATAAGACTTCAATAGTTCTAACTGGACATTATGGAGGTGATTTTTAATCTGAACCCCCAACATTTTCAGTTGCTATTGTATCAATTCCTGGGGAGTGTCTTTCTCCAATACCTTCAGTGCAGCTTGAACTTCTTCCATCAGTAGCATCAATTCTTGAACATATGCTCCTTTCTAAAAGGGTTGTATGCAAACCAGTTCTGTTTAGTAGAGTGACTGTGTATTCCATCCATCTTCTTTTGGTGATTCCTGTACCATTCAATATTGAGAGGTTGAGGCGGAGCCACAGAAAGGAGATAGAGCTTAGTCAGGAATGAAAATTAAAGAAATGTTTTACTGAGGGAACAAGGAACTTTGGGGAAGGGAAGGGACAGCAGAGAAAGGGACAGGAGCATCTTGAGCTCCTGGCCAGGTTCCAAGGCCTGAGAGTTAGGCCAGGGAGACTGTAGCTTGTCCATGAGGCAGTGGGATACAGAGAGTATGACTCAAGGGTATATGGGTCTATAAAGGGAAGGGAGGTCTTTGGTGCTGCCTTTTGCAGGTTTTAGCCAGGAAATGGCCTTGGCCAGTGCTGGAGAGAGGGGGCTGTGTGGACCCTACCCAGGGAGAGAAGTGTAGATGGCAGGGTTACAGAATCCAGTAGGTTATTTGTCTTCCTAAGGGGGTGAGGGAATGGGGGCCACTTTGTTTGGCCCAAACTAATATTTTTCCTGTGGAAAACTTTCATATTGTAAATTAAGATACATCTTTCAGTTTGGGAAATTCCCTATGTATTCTTCCCTTTAGGTTTTCTAATTCCAGTCTAATATATGTCATTATAATAACTTTACCTTGTCTTATTAAGCCACCCATTGAAATCTTGTTTAGCTTTTTCATCATTCTTTCCATTTCCTTTATCTGCTCTACATTGAAGAGAGATTTTTAGAGTCTCTCCTGACATCCACTTTGTTACTTCTTTCATTCTTTTTTTTTTAGTGAATATTTGGTTTCAACTTGTGTGATATCTTGATGGCACCTCATACAGCTGTGTGGTCTTGTTGTCATACCCACCATGGTAGCTTATGTTGATCTGATTCAGAATGGCCAGTTCATTCCATTCCACTTCATTAATGCCTAGGATAGCAACCTCCATGCATTTCATTTCTTACTGATCACTTCTAATTTTCCTAGATTCATAACTTATGCATTCCTAGATCCTACTATTAATGAATGTTTGCAGTTGTTTACTCTCATTTTAAGTACTGCCATATCAGCAAATGAAGGCCCCAAAAGAATTGTTCCAGGGATGTCATGAAAGTTGATCGATTTTGAGGAGGCAGTTCTTCATCAGTTAGATTTCAAATGCTTTCCAACTTGAGGGACTCACCTTTGAGTGTATATCATTGTCCTACTGCTATTCATGTTGTTTTCACTGAACTTAAAGGAGGAGATCCCCAGTCTTCCTTTCCAGTCTGGCTTGATTTGAAAGTTCTACTGAAGCTATGCTAACTGCCCTGGCATTTGAAATACTGGTGGAGTAACTTTCACCATCACACAAATATATGTCACCACAGTAGTTAAGAGACAAGTAGTAGTACTAGACAGAAATGCTATCAAATCAAATGACATGAATGCCATTGTATTACAGAAACAGAAATGTTGACAACTACTGGTAGATATAATAAAAAATAGAATTTTAAGTGAGGCAGAAAGTGAAAAGTAAATGATATCAAAGTTTCTAATTAGCAAAAAATCCTTAAAAAGTTGGATTTAAAATTTAAACCATAGAATCCACTCAGGTTAAAATATTAACAATATTTTATCAGAAGTTTGAATGACAGTTTATTCACAATAAAAATAAAATACCAATATGACATATATATGACATATATATGCGTGTGTATGTGTACAAGGGGTTAATGCCCAAAATTCTTTCCCCAAAGCTATGTATTTAAATTGTTTTCAAAACAACCTTATCACTTTCAAATGCATTGCACTTAATCCATTTGTCAAATCTGCAATTCCATTCTTGGAAGCATATTTCAACCTCAGCTGTTTTGATGACTGACAGCATCTTCCTTGTTTTTGTTTTTTTTTCACCTCTTCTATATCATCAAGTCACTGTCTTTTCATGTTCCTCTTCATTTGCAGAAACATAAAGAAGGCACTCTGTGTGCGGTCAGGGAGTAAGGTGCGTGGGGCAAGAGAGGCAAGTTGGGCTTTTTGTTGTTGTTTTTGCTGAAAACTGGTGCACTGAGATGGCTGTCTGAGCAGATTCATTATGGTGGTGAAAAAACCAGTCCCCTGTCTGCCACAAATCAGGCCTTTTTTTAGTCACACACTGCTACAGAATACTTTTAGCACCTTTATGTAGAAAGCTTGTTTAGCAGTTGTACAAATTCCAAATGAAATAGGAATCAAAACTTCCATCCACTTGGAACGTTGATAAGCATCCAGAATGAGGCTTGTTATCAATTGACATTTCCTGTGAAAACCACTTGTGCACTTGAGTTTTTCCCATAGTGCTATCCTCGTAAGTTGTGTTCAACATCACAATGGTTTCTGCAGCACTCTTTCAAAGCAGAACACAAAATTTCACAGCTGCACACTCCACCCTGAAATGGGTCTCACAAAAAAACAAGGTTTGCATGAAACTGCTTTTATGAAAAAATTCATCATTTCCTAGGCATCACCACTGGATACACTATGTCAGAATGAGTTGCTAGATGCTCGCCTCATGTGAAAAATGCATACAGCAAAAATTTCACTCTGCTTACCATAATTCCTTTTTTTTTTGTTTTTGGTGTGTGTATGTGTATCTATCCACTTATATTTATATACACATATATAATATGTTCTGCATATTCCATCCTGTGAAAACACCATTTATATTGTTGGGGGGAAATGATACAATGAATTATTGGGCTTTTAAATTTTTTCATACAATAATCTGTGCCATTACTTGGTTCCAACTTTCGTGTGTTTGTGTGGGTGTGTGCGTGTATATGTGTGTGTGTAAAACAATGACTGATTCATGGTGACACCATGTGTATGTACAACGGTAGAACTGTGCTCCATTGGGTTTTCAATGGCTGGTTTTGGGAAGTAGATCTCCAGGACTTTATTTGGAACCTCTAGGTTGACTCAAAACTGTACCCTCAACTGTTGTGATATATTATTTCTTTGAAATGTACAATTAAAAACAAATCACTGCCACCAAGTCAACCATGAGTCAACTGACTGACAGCAACTCCCTTTGGGTTTTTTTTTTTTTGGGGGGGGGCATCACTGCTCTCCGGTGGTGGGAGTAGGAGGCCCAGCCCCACTGCTGGAATTGAACCTCCGTCCCTGTGGGCCGCAGTCCCGCGCACAACCACTACACCACCGGGACTCAGCCCTCCCTTTGGGTTTTTGAGGCTGTCACTCTTTTCAGGAGTAGAAATATCAATCTTTGTCCTGGGGCAAATGTACAATAACAGGGATTATCGGTATGTACATCTGAATAGTCTACTATGAGCATTCTGTTTTCTTCTGGAAAGTACATTCTGCTGCATATAATTGTGCATTTAGAGTTGCTAGTCACAGAGTTTGGAAGCATTTATGTAGTGCTAGATAATGTATAACTTCTTTTAAGCTTTTTTTCTAACTTATAGCTCCACAAGTGCACGATCTATTTCTTCACTAATTTGTAGTTATCCTTTGTAAGTCTAGACATGTTTTGTAAGATTACTTTTTGGAGGTTTTCTTGTTTGTTTTTTTGTTTTGTTTTGTTTTGGGGCATGACTGTCTCTGGTGGTCGTGGGCGCTACCCAGTGTTACTCGTGAGAGCTGCCACTGGATTTGAGTCGCCAAGCCCGCAGGCTGCAATCTCGCACTCAACCACTTATGCCATGGGGGCTCAGGCCCTGTTTTATAAGTTTAATGATAACACAGTGTGACTTTAATTTGCCATTTTCTTATACTGCTCAGATGGTGCACATTTCGCATTAATTGAATCTTAAAATCCTTGTTTTTTGTTTGTTTTATGCCAATTGTTTTTCATATTATATGGTTTTGCTTCTGTTGTTTTTTCCCATCACCCTCTGTGTTAGTAGTCTGTGTAGACTAGAGAAACAATCCAGAGACACTCATATGTGTACAATAAACAGTTTTGTATAAAAAGTAATCATATATTAAAGCATCCCAGAGCAGACCAGATCGAGTCCGTAAGTTAAATATTAGCCACGTGTCTAATACAGTATGTAGATTCCTCTTCCGGTTCCTGCAACACATGCAATGATGCAAAATGCAGGAAGATCACAGGTCAGTGGGAGGAAAGTTTTGTGAATCCAGTGGTGGTGGAACCACCTCAATGCCAGTGTGGGTCTCCATGTGGCTCCTGCAGCTCCAGGACTCCGGCTCTATTTGCATAGCTCAATCAAACAGGGATGTCTCACAGAGAGAGTGTGCCTGGCCTAACATGAGCTATTCGTCTCCATCATGTCTCCAAATGAGGTCATCAGGCTGCTATCCGATTGACAAGCTCTTCTTCACCGCTTCCTGAAGTTGACAGCGGATCATGTAACTGCCACACTCTCTTCATGGTGCTATTTTCTCCTATTTTTATCCAAGTCCAATTTATCTGTGCTATATTTAAAATAGGTACTATTTGTTTACTTTTAAATAAAAGTTTAAATTCTAGAAATTATGATGGCTTTCCCCTTTTATATCTTCTGGAATCATTACATTTTTTTGAAAATTAGAGCCACATTCCACATAAAATAAAGTTTCTATGTTTGAATTTTTTCACATAGGTATTTGTGTTAGATAGGGTTCTCCATAGAAATACCAGGACACTAATAATTATATATATATAGCTATATAGATAGATAATTGACATAAGAAATAAACTGTTAAATAATCTATAAAGCAATATGAATGGCTTGGTGCAACTCACTTCCAGTCCAATTTCTCATGGGTAATTAGGATCAATTACACCACTCAGTACATTGACACCCTTCCTGACCTGTTAATCCAAAGGCAATAGAAGCCCAAAGTGACCAGGGGCATTTTCAACTGCCAGTTCATTGGAAATCAATCTGTGTTTTCATGTAGGAGAGTTCCTTCCTTTGGGATCAGGACCTCCAGGCCTGAAGCACATACGTTTGCTGGGACAGGAAGCAAAAATGCTGCAATGGATCACAAAGACTAATAATGAGTGGTGCCACTCCAGCATCCAACCTTTGGTTCTTGGACCCATGAATTCTGGCTATTGGAGACACAGCACCATACATTGGCCACTGATTTAAAACATATACAGCTTCTTGGAGAACATTGCCCCAGCCCTGCAAGCTGTGTCCACCTACCACCTAGCTGGTGCAGCAGTTGTGTCTTTAGGAGTCCATTCTATTATTCTATCAAGCCAGTTGCTTCAGGATGATGAGGAATGTGATATGAACAGTGGATTCCATAGGCATGGGCCCACTGCCACACTGAATTCACTGGGAAGTGAGTTTCTTGATCTGAAGCAATGCTATGTGGGATGCCAAGCCGATGGATGAGGAAATACAGGAACGTTAGTTTGAGCAGACGCATTGCATGCAGGGAAGGCAAATCCATATCCAGAGTAGGTGTCTGTTCCAGTAAGAACAAAACACTGCCCCGTCCATGATGGAAGTGGTTCTATGCAATTGACCTGCCACCAAGTTGCTGGTTGATCTCCCTGAGGAATGGTCCCATATCTTAATGATGGTTTCTGCTGTTGGCAAATGGGGCAATCAGTAGTAGCAGTGGCCAAGTCAGCTTTGGTGAGTGGAAGTTCATGTTGCTTAGATCATGGATACCTCCATCCCTGCTACCATGTCCACTTCGTTCATGTGCCCATTGGGCGATAAAAGGAGTGGCAGAGGAAAGATAAGGACCAGTCTCCACAGTGCATGTCATCTTATCCACTTGATTGTTAAAGTCCTCCTCTTCAGAGGTAGCATGAGACACAATTATCTTTACTTTCTTAGCCCATTCAGAGAGGTCCATCCACATACCTCTTCCTCACACCTTCTTGTCACCAATCTTCCAATCATGTTCCTTCCAAGTTCGTGACCATCCACCCAAGTCATTTGCTATGACCCATGGATCGGTATATATTCTCACATCTGGTCACTTTTCCTTGCAGGAAAACTGAACGGCCAGGTGCACTGCTCAAAGGTCTACCTATTGGGAGGATTTTCCTCATCACTATCCTTTATGGAAATCCCAGAAAGCGGCTGTAGTGCTGCTGCTGCTGCCCACTTATGAGTGGCATCTACATATCGTTCAGAGCAATCCGTAAACCAAACATGACTTTTCTGTTCTCCAGGTAAATTATCATAAGGAGCTCCCCAGGAGGCCATATATGCAGACAGGAATAGAGAAGGTAATCTGACAGGAGTGTGGACTGTGGGCATTTGGGCCACTTCTTCATATAGCTTACTTGTGCCTTCAAGTCCTGCTCTGGCCCGGTCTCCTATATACCATTTTCATATAACAATGGAGTGTTGCTGTGCACATCCAACTTTATGACTCTGTGAGTGAGACAATACCCAGTTTATGATGGGTAGTTCAGGCCTCATGGTGACTTGGTGACCCACGGTGAGGTGTTCAGTCTCCACCAAGCTCCAGTAATAAGCCAACAACTGTTTTTCAAAGGGATAGTAGTTGTCTGCAGAGGATGGCAGGACTTTACTCCAAAATCCCAATGGTTTGCTCAGGGCAGTTCCCACCGTTAATCCTGGTGCACATAAAATACCAATTACTGGAGCCTTCTGAGATGTGAGAACACAATTCACAAACTTGTTTCTTATGGTGTGATGAAGGGTATGTCCTCAGGACACTCCCTTTTTGTTTCTAGGGGAATGTCCTGAGAGATCCATTCCAACATTCTAATTTGTCTAAGTTTTTGTATGCCTTCTTCTACAATGTACCAGGGTAAGTCAGGCACCTCAGGTTGGTCTAATCTAGGCCATCTGGCAGCCCATGCTTCAGTGAACCAACCAAATAAGGACTTAAATCCTCTTAGCCTCTCTTGTTGAGACATTGAAAGAAGAGTCTCTGCTTAGGGATCCCATATCCAGAAACTCAAACTGGTCTAATATTACATTTCTTTTACCAATAACCCACACCATTAGTAACCATTCCCAGGGACATTCTCTAGGCATTGACTTGTATGTGTTCAAAAGCTCATGCAGCTCTTTGTGAGTACAGCGGGCTTCTTCTTTGGTAATCATCTCACCTTGAGGAGCTCTCTGAGCCTTAATTTTAGTTACAGGTCTAGAGGAAATAATGGGTGGTGAGGGTGTTCCCCACATGCTCTCAGCTCTATCCTGTAAAGTAATGCTTAAGCAATGCTGAAGATGCAGTCCCACCTGGCATTTCACCTTGAACAGGTTGATTAATCTGCCCAGGTGTGGGTTGTTTTGTTGATAGTGGATTAATACCTTCAACTGAGAGGGGTGGATCTAGTGACTGGGCTGCTTCAATTGTTTCTAGGGCTCAATATCCTCCTCTTCTGAATCATCAGCCCCTATGTTCCCATCCCATGTTTCAGGGTCCCAACTTTTTCCTATCAATGTCCTCACTCTGGTATCAGACACTGCTCTAGATCTGCAATTCAACTGACGTTGTAATTCAGCCACTCACATAATGAGACTCTGGACCTGGTTCTCAGCAATGTGAGCTCCATTACTAGCAGTGAGAAGGCTCTCCTTTGTAGTACAGGCAGAATCTCTTAAGTCTATAAATCGGCACCTGAGGCACACTTCTGAGGCCCTGAGGCCATCCCTTTCCTTATTCACACTTTCCATTCTACAGCCAAGCAGCTTCCCTATACTTGCCATCCTGACAAAACTTCTGGAAAATATCAAACATATGATCTCCCAGAGCCTCTCCTTTAACCAGCATCCCATCTACTGGTAGTAATACTTTAGATATTAGCTTTGCTATTTCACACCATGGATTAGTAAGAGTGGCAGACTTGCCCATGCCTTTTTAGGTGTAGAAATGCCATTATCTGTGCTGTTAAGACTAATTAGGCTGGACAGCCAATTTAAGAAACCCATATTTATGATATTCTTTTCTTTAGAAGCACTCCTGGTACCACTTGTGTTAGACAAGGTTCTCTAGGGAAACAAAGGCAGGACACTAATAATTTTTTATATATTTATAAATGGATATCTAACATAAGAAATTAATTAACAGTTAATTAATCTATAATGCAGTATGAATGGCTTGGTGCAACTCATTTCTGTGAGATAGCTAATACACTGGCAGTCCTACAAGTTTGAGGACTGCTGGGGAGTCCTCGGTAGAGCAATTCACACTGTCCAGCCACAGGCAGCAAACAGCAAGGCAAGTCACCAAAAGGCGGCCAGATGACAGGGTCCGATAGTTCCCAGAATAAGAGATTTATATTCCAGAAGTGTAGCGAAGCAGGGTTTGAAGGAATATCAACTTACACAGTCCATAGATTAGGTGTCCTACAGGTAGTGTAGCTTGCAATTAAGGCACAGAACAAGCAATGCAGCTGTCTAAACACTGGTCTGAAGATCTAAAAGCAGGAGAGAGAGAAAGGCGAAGCTCACCAAGTAATTTATATCTCCACCCTTCAATTTATCTCACATGTGTTCATTAGCCATGTTGGCACAACACACTTACCTATCATAGTATTCAATTGCCCAGTCACTAATTTTTAAAAAATGATATCCTTTCCCTCCTTTTTTTAAACCTTATTTTTCTATTTCTTCGGAGTCTATCCTTCTACCAGTAACTTTTGATAACCTGCTAGATTGTTATTTTAATGTTCTACTATAATTCTACATGTATTTTAAGGTAAAATTACAAAGACTTGAATTTTAAAATGGAATTTCCATATATATTATAATATATATAATTGAGGGGGCTGGACATATTTAAATATCAGACATTTAATCTATGTACATATTTTTTAATTTTTTCATGCCTTCTTTTCCTGAACATCTCGATAGATGGTCTTCAATTAAATGGTCAGATTTAAATGGTCATGTTTTTAAAAATGGCTATTTTTTTAAAACTAGCTTTTGGTGGAATTGATTTTCTTTATTACATTCATATCTTTATCTTCATTAGTTATAATAATTATTGTTTCTTCTGCTTAATTTGAATTTAATTTTCTCTTCTATAATTTTTCTTGTGAAGGTTTGGATCATAGAGTTGGGACATTTCCTCAGTTATGATTCAAGAGTTAACATTAGGAAATTTTTCTAAGCACTGTTGTATTTATATTCCATTAACTTAGACATGTTGTATTTTCTTAATGTTCAATTCATAATACTTCCTAATTCCCTTTAGTGTTTTTCTTTTACCCATGGAATTTTTTTTAATGTTTTGGTTCAGTTTTAAATATTTGGTGCACTATGAGGTATCTGTATTGATTTTTAATTTCATTATGTCAGTGAACACTTTTTCATTATTATTTCAGCCTTTTAAAACTATTATGTATCTAAACACAGTCTAGTTAAATAACCTGCTTATATTTGAAAGAATATATTTTGTTTTGTTGTGTTTGTGCCCATGTACTTACCTTTCCTGGTGTTTCCCATCAAGAATAATTAGGAAAAGTTGATTGGGAGTGTTGCCAAGCACTATACATCCTTATGAATTTTGTCAGTCAAAGAGAGTTGGATGTGGAAGCCTCCAAACACAGGTGTGGTTTTCATTTTATTTTCATTTTACTTCCACTAATTTTTGCTTAATGAATTCTAAAGTTCTCTTGATTTATTATATTGACTACTTTATCACAGAAGTGACTCCCTTTAATTCCTGGTAACATTTTTAGTTAGAAATCTCCTTTGTAATTAACAGCATTATATCTTTTCAAAAATTAGTATTTACACAATACACATTGTTACATGTTTTACTTTACTATTTTTATTTTGCATTTTATAAAATTTTGAAACTTTTTATTGTGAGTTTCGTGAAGGTTTAAAAG
This sequence comes from Nesogale talazaci, assembly GCA_004026705.1. Lineage (NCBI taxonomy): Eukaryota > Metazoa > Chordata > Mammalia > Afrosoricida > Tenrecidae > Nesogale > Nesogale talazaci. The sequence goes on along the minus strand of PVJH01009144.1, from coordinate 6,995 downwards.
CAGAGTGTCAGTTTTCATTCTGCAATTCACAGAGTTCAGTTGTGTTTCATATAGAGGGCAATCTTCTCAAGGCTCTCAAATTATGTGACTTCTCTGTGTGTCCTGTTTCTATCCCTCCTAGTTTCCCAGACAACTTAACATTGTCTTAAAGTCAATGCTTCCCTTTTTATCTCAAATGGTTCATTGTTTTAGGATATCTGCCCCTCGCTAGTTTTATTGATCTCCTAATATGTTTTTGATTGCAGGTTTATAGTCCACAGGAAAGAAATGTGATGGAAATTAAAGATGTAGAAAAATTCAAAGGATAATGGACCACGGATTTATATAATTTTGTTTAAAGAATCTTTTTTCTCCCCTCATTTTAATAGGTACCACATTCACTTTCTTGATTGAGTCTTATTTTCTTTTCTCATCTGAATATGCTGCATTTTATTTGAAATATTTAGATGACTGAACTGGAATCTCGTTAAAAATAAAGATGGATTAAATTGATCATCTTGTTATTTGTTCCATATTTTCTTTATTTCTCTTTTCATGCTGAACTTTGGGATAAATATTGCTTTTCCATATTGATCTATATTATAAACCTATTAGCAACATAGTTTTCTGTTGTCTGTGTTATTTAGTAGGGTATACTGTATTTGCAATACACATCCTTAAATGATCACAGCTACCCTTTGAATAAAAGATCCCTAGTGGACCCAGAAGTCAGTGGCGCAAACATACCAGCCACTCGGTGAGAGAAAGATGAGGTAATCTGGAAAACCTTCTGGCCTTGGGAGTCTTGTGGAGCAATTCTACCCCGTCCTACTTTTTTTGCTTTGAACTTGATGGACCCAGCAGACCCCCTCAGCCAGCCACTTTCTGATTGCTTTTGTCTTGTGGCTGCTCAAGAGCTTTTAAGACCTCAGCGACTACTTACAAAAGAAAGATATAGAACATTGTCTATATCAACTGATCTTGATGTTCCCTGAGAGCATGGCCGTGGACCCCACCAACTCATCCCTCAAGGTGTTTGGTTATGTTTAAAATTTTTCATACATTTACCCCTGTATAAGCCACTACATTTATTTATAAATTTGTTGCCAAGGTGGAAACACACGCGCACACACACCACACATATAAACACCCTTATATAGTTATCTCTTTGTTTGTTGCCTGCCTGCATGCATACCTGCATGCCCGGGGCTGATGAACCCAAGATGTACAGGAAGATGCGGAGCTGGCAGCTGCAGAGGGGAATTAATCCAAAGACAGAAAACTTGAGTATAATTTGTAGATGTGATGATATTTTAAAATTATTCTTAATTATTCTTAGGCACAGCAATGTCACTATGATTATACATAAGAATAAAAATAAGACTTCACTTACAGTATTACATAGTGAAGTTTTTATAATTCAAATTATGCGACTTCTGGATTTTGCCTCAAAATAACCCGCTCAGGATTGGTAAAAAATATAATGAGTGAGGATATAAGCAAAACAAGAGTGTGCATGTTGAATAATATTTGAAGCTAAGTGAGTGAAGGTGTAGAAGATCCATTATATGATATCGTAATATATTTTAGCTTACAAATCTTCATAATAAAAAATAAAGATGATCCATTGCTTGAACTACATTCATCTTATCTCACCAGTCTTTGTTTCTTTTAATAACATTTGCCGCTTTTATTGACAACAATATTCCTGCTGATGACTCCTATGTGGCAAGTGATTAAGTTTCATCATAAAGGATTACTGAGTCTGCCAACACATTGAAAAAACACAGAGAATCCTGAATCAGTCAAATTGACACCACAAAGCTTTAACTATCACACAATCTACTAGACATTATGATGCATTGCATTTTCATTTAATTGACGTTGGTGGAAACTTACTGATTCACTACTTATCTCCTGATGGGTATAATAGAGGATGTGAGTATGTGGACAATTCTCTGCTGTTTATACAGCCTTCTAGAGAATTCATTTGACTGGTGGTTTGAGCTATCTCTTGATGATCAGGTGGTACTGGAGTGAACAGTGGTCCTCCCTTGCTAGCAGTATCTGAAGGCAGTGTGGATGTATCAGAGCCCTGTGGCATGATTGCTCTCTTCAATTGGGGTGTGGGGGACAGTAAGGGAGGTGGAAAAACACTAGCCACAGTTTAAAAAAAGGTTTCTTTTGATTTTCTTGTTTTTTTAGTAAACATTGAAAATTTCAAAAATAACCGAAAACAATGGTAATAGAAATGTGTTAGTCCGGGTAGGCTAGAGGAACAAATTTCATAGACATGCATAGAGATATAAGGAAAAGGTTTATATACAAGAGAAACAGGACACTGAGTCCAGTCCAGTTCAAAGTCATAAGCCTGATATTAACCCATATGCCCGAAATCAGTCTCCTTCCGACTCATGAAGTCACAGGTCAGTGGTTGCAGAATCCTGGTGCTGGCAGGGGTCTCCACATGGCTCCTTGCCTCCAGGGCTCAGAGTCCATAAACAGCAGAAGCAACTCATCGCTGGCAGAGGTCTCCATGTGGCTGCCCCAGCTTCAGAGGTCTGGCTCCATCAGGGCAAAACCGTGTGGTCTCTCTGCCGGCTCCTCCAGCTTCTTGGACGCTGCCATCTTGTCTTTTCCGTGATTCATCATCTCTGAGAATAACTCCCAACAACCAGGGAGATAGCTTCTCATCTCCAAGAGGGAAATATCGCGAGATTTCCCAGAAGGCTCAGGAGAAAGTCATGCCCACATAGAGGCCTCATTGACCACTCAATGGCTACCTCCAGATTAACAGGCTAGACTCCATCCCTACATTTCAATAATGAAATTAACATAAGTACATAACTGAAACAGGAAAAAGAGAGCTAAACAAAAATTTTGATAAGCAAAACTTAGGAGAGAGGGAGAGAAAAAAGAATAGAAAAGAAATCAGTAAAAGAAAAAAAGAGACGGTATACAAGAAAGGAATTACAGAAGAAAAGAAAGAGAAGGAGAAATAAAGGGTAAAAAGGAAAGGGAAGGAAAGAGAAAAGAGAAAATTATGGGAGATAGAGTAATGGGTATGGTTTGGTACTTTTTGCCAACTGATAAGATCAAGAAGTGGTCTGAAAAGAGATGAAAATCTAGGCCTAGATGTTGGGGGTCATGAAACCTGTTATGTAATTAGCTCTTTCTGATAAATTTCCTGCCTGCCTATATGGTGTCTGAGGTCAGACCACCTGATCCAGAAGCATGGAGACTGTGGTCAGGTTTCTGGAAGCAATTCTTCCCAGTCATAAAGGCAGCTGTGAGCAGGGTGGCTGGTGATGGAGCAAGTTTTCACCCATCCAGGGGCAGCCAAACCAGGTAGGTGACACATCCAGTGCTCACCCCCCACAAGACTGTGGTTCCCTCTTCAAGCAGTGTAGGGGCTACACACGGGGTGCTATCACTGACTGCTAAGTGGGTGAGGGTGAGAGGTGGCCACTGAAGAATGTGGGAAACAAGGAATGATCTCACTTTTCTTTTCACCAGACACTGGTGTGCCAGGCCACTGCCTGGATGGAATGTTTGTAAAAGTTCAGAATGATCACGCTGAGTTAGACTATTCAACGATTCACTTTGGGAGTGGGTGGAGGGCTATTTTTGTGGGGTTTTTTTTTACATGTTCTAACGTGTCTAAGACAAGGACATTATTAAGAACTTATCTGCAACTAGAAAAAAATCCCTACAAGGCTAGTACCAAATTTACGCACTAGGAGTGTGTGTGTGTGTGTGTGTGTGTGTGTGTGCACGCGCGCATGCGAGCGTACACGCATTGAGACCACAATAACTAGGTGGTGCTTGGCTATTGTTCCTAACCATTCTAATCAGCATGGAGTCCAACACCTGTGAGCATGGTGCAGGATCGGGCAACATTACCTTCTGTTGTGCCTATGAGCTGGACTCATGTCTATGGCACCTAAAAAAATAATTCGACCAAAGCCACAAATATGAGCTCTGATAAATTTGGAGAAAATATGGAAGAAAATCCCAAAGTCATAAAGCAAAATAAAATTAAAATACAGGCACAAACAAAACCCCAATTTATTGTATTGTCTGAGATTATTACTATGAGAGACTCTTAAAACTCTTGAATGAAAACCTTATAGATAAATAACAGTAAAAACAAAATTCATTGCCATTGAGTTGAATCCAACTCGGAAACCCCAGAGGACAAAGAAAAATGATATTTCTGAGTTTCCATGGCTATAAATCTTTAAGGGAACAGATAGTGTCATCTTTCTACTATGAAATGACAAACTCAAACTGCTGACCTTCAGCTTATCAGTTCAATTTGTAACTTACTGTATTATCATGGCTCCCAAAACAGTTGTTTGGGGGCCCCATCAAGTCAGTTCCAACTCATAGTGACCTGTGCACCACAGAAGGAAACACTGCCCAGGCCCAGTCCATCCTCACAAATGTTCTTGGGTGAGTCAGTCCATTGTTGTAACACAATGGTTCTCAACCTGCCTAAACAGCAACCCTTTAATACAGTTTCTCATGTGGTGGTGACCCCACAACCACGAAATTATTTTCTTACTATATTATAACTGTAATTTTGCTACTGTTATAAACTGTTCAACCCCTATAAAAAGGGCATTTGCAATGATGCCCCCCCCCAAAAAAAGTCGTTTGACCCCCAAAGGGGTCTCAACCCACAAGTTGAGAACTGCTGTTGTAAACCTTGTGTCAACAAGGTTTTCTCTTTTTCTCTTTTTCTCTGTCCCTCTACCTTAAAAATCATAATGTCCTTCTCCAGGGACTGGTCTCTCCTGATAACATGTCCAAAGTACAGGAGACAATCTTTTACTATTTTTCCCTAAAGAACATTCTGGTTGTACTTCTCCCAAGACAGATTTGTTTGTTCTTTTTGCAGGGTGTGGTAGTTATAGAATCTGTTGTCAAGTTGAGAGGATTAAGAGTGAAGGAATGGCTTCTAGGTCCTTTAATGACCACATTTGAAGGTGCTAAGGAGATAAATACTTTGCTGGAGGTGAGTCACACCCTCATTCCCTAGGAGACATAGCAGCTGACAAGACACAAGAATAATGCTAGTGCCCTGAGCTGAAAGAACCACGAATGTAGAAATCCCTGCCAGTGCTGAGATGCTTAAAAAGTAAAGTGACCAGACGTCCCGATTTCAAACAATTTTCCTGCGTTCCACAGCATTTTTAAAAAGTCCCAATTTTTGGTAAGAATGCATGACAAGCTAGGGAATAATGGTGTCCCACTTTACCAATTCTAAAATCTGGTCACTATTAAAAAGTCACTGGATCCACAAGACTTTCCACCTACTGGCCTGTGATCTTCTTGCATTAGACATCATTATATATGTTTCATGAGTCTGAAGAGGATTTTATAGATTGACATTGACATATAGGCTAATATCAGACTTATGAACTTAAGCTGGACAAGGCTGGGATGTTTTCTGAATTTACAATTACTCTTTATATAAAGCTTTCTTAGATGAATAAGTGTCTATGAATTTGTTTCTCTAGTCTACTCACACTAGCACATAGTCCATGATACAATTGATATTTTTTATCATCATAATTCAAGCACATTGATTTTTGTTTGGTCTTCATTATTCACTGCCCAATTTTCACATGCATAAGAGCATGGCTTGAGTCAGTCACACCTTAATACTCAAAGTAACATCATTGTTTATCAACATTTTAAAGATGTCTTGTGCAATGGATTTATCCAATACAATGTGTCCTTTGATCTCTTAAACACTGCTTCTCTGAGCATTGACTGTGGGTCCAAGAAAGATAAAATCCTTCACAATTTCAATATTTTCTCCATTAATCATGATGTTACCTATTGGTTCAGCTGTGAGGAATTTGGTCTTCTTTACCTGAATTGTAAACCATACTGAAGACGGCATCATGAAATACTTCAAGTCCTCCTCCTTTTCAGCAAGCAAAGTTGTGTTATCTGCATATTGAAGGTTGTTAATAGGCTGTCCTCCAATCCTGATGCCCAGTGTTCTTCATGTAATCCAACTTCTCTGATTACTTGCTAAGCATATATATTGAATAAAATGGTGAGAGAACATAATTTTGATGCATACCTTTCCTGATTTCTTGTCCATGCAATATGCCCTTTTTTCTGTTTCCACAATTGCCTCTTGATCCATGTACAAGTTTTGCATGAGTACAATGAAGTGCTCTGAAATTCCTGTTCTTCTCAAGGCTATCTGATAGGCATAATGTGTTAGGATTCACACAGTCAACTGCCTTTGATTAGTCAGTGAAACACAAATAAACATCATTTGCTGCTTTGAGTCAAGATCCATCTGACATCAGCAATGGTGTTCCTTATTCCTTGTCCTCTTCTAAATTCAACCTGAACCTCTTTAAAGCTTTTAGAGCAGCTTGAACAGTCCTTCCATATCATTGGTTTGTGCTTATGTTCTACCTTCTGAAATAGTGAATAGTAACTATGGTAGTTCTTTTTGGTTTAGGGATTGTTTTCTTCCTATATTTTTTGAGGCTTTCTGTATCATTCAATATTTTGCCCATAGAATCTTTGAATGTTGCCACTTGCAGATTGAATTTTTTCTTTAATTCTTTCTGTTTAGAATATATTTTACCTTTTTTTTTGCCGCATCCGCTGCGAGAATGAAGACCATTCTCAGCAACCAGACGGTCGACATTCCGGAGAATATCGACATTTCCCTGAAGGGGCGCACGGTCATCGTGAAGGGCCCCAAGGGAACCCTGCGGAGGGACTTCAATCACATCAACGTCGAACTCAGCCTCCTGGGAAAGAAGAAGAAGAGGCTTCAAGTTGACAAATGGTGGGGAAATAGAAAGGAACTGGCTACCGTCCGCACTATCTGCAGTCATGTACAGAACATGATCAAGGGTGTGACACTGGGCTTCCGATACAAGATGAGGTCGGTGTATGCCCACTTCCCCATCAACGTGGTCATTCAGGAGAACGGGTCTCTCGTCGAAATCCGGAACTTCTTGGGTGAAAAATAT